>CAUYQU010046213.1:0-86055 GCA_963574635.1 Cheracebus regulus | reverse complement strand
CACACTACCAGACTTCAAACTATACTACAAGTCTACAGTAATCAAAACAGCATGGTACTGGTACCAAAACAGAGATATAGACCAATGGAACAGAACAGAGGCCTCGGAGGCAACACCACACATCTACAACCATCCGATCTTTGACAAACCTGAGAAAAGCAATGGGGAAAGGATTCCCTGTTTAATAAATGGTATTGGGAAAACTGGCTAGCCATGTGCAGAAAGTAGAAACTGGACCCCTTCCTGATATCTTACACTAAGTAACTCCAGATGGATTAAAGACTTAAAAATAAGACCTAACATGATAAAAACCCTAGAAGAAAACCTAGGCAACACCATTCAGACATAGGCATAGGCAAGGACTTCATGACTGTAACACCAAAAAGCATTGGCAACAAAAGCCAAAATAGACAAACGGGATCTAATTAAACTACAGAGCTTCTGTACAGCAAAACAAACAATCATTAGAGTGAACCAGCAACCAACAGAATGGGAAAAATTTTTGCCATCTACCCATCTGACAAAGGGCTAATATCCAGAATCTACAAAGGACTAAAATAGATTTACTGGAAAAAAAATAAACACACCCATTCAAAAGTGGGTGAAGGATATGAACAGACACTTTTCAAAAGAAGACACATATGAGGCCAACAAACATATGAAAAAATTCTCATCATCACTGGTCATTAGAGAAATGCAAATCAAAACCACATTGAGATACCACCTCATGCCAGTTAGAATGGCGATCATTAAAAAATCAGAAGACAACAGATGCTGGAGAGGATGTGGAGAAATAGGAACACTTTTACACTGTTGGTGGGAGTGTAAATTAGGTTCAACCATTCTGAAAGACAGTGTGGTGATTCCTCAAGGACCTAGAAATAGAAATACCATTTAACCCAGCAATCCCATTACTGGGTATATATCCAAAGGATTACAAATTGTTCTATTATAAAGACACATGCACATATATATTCATTGCGGCCCTGTTAACAATAGCAAACACTTGGAAATCCAAATGCCCATCAATAACAGACTGGACAGGGAAAATGTAGCACATAATACACCATGGAATACTATGCAGCCATAAAAAAAACAATGAGTTCATGTCCTTTATAAAGACATGGATGAAGCTGGAAACCATCATTCTCAGCAAACTGACACAAGAACAGAAAATCAAACACTGTATGTTCTCACTCACAGCTGGGTGTTGAACAATGAGAACACATGGACACAGGGAGGGGAGCATCACACTGGGGTCTGTTTTGGGGACACTAGGGGAGAGACAGTGGGGAGTAGGGAGTTGGGGAGGGATAACATGGGAAGAAATGCCAGATATAGGTGATGGGGATGGAGGCAGCAAACCACATTGCCATGTATGCACCTATGCAACAAGGTACATACATGTTCTTTACATGTACCCCAGAACCTAAAATGCAATAAAATATATATAGAAAGAAAGAAAGAAAATAAAGAGAAAGAAAGAAAGAAAAGAAAGAGAAAGAGAAAGAAAAGAAAAAGAAGAAAAGAAAGAAAGAAAAAAGAAAGAAGGAAAAAGGAGGGAGAGGGGAAGGAAGGAAGAAAAAAGGAAGGAAGGAAGGGTGGAGGGAGGGAGGGAAGGAGAAAGGGAGGGGAGAGGGAGGGAGGGAGGAAGGATGGAGAGAGAGAGGCAGGAAGGAAGAAAGAAACAAAGGAGATATATAATTAATGAATGAAATGATTGGGGGTATGCAACAAATAAATGAAATGAATGGGGCTTTAGATGGGTTCTATTTCCTTAAATGTTTGTCTCCACATTAGTGAGTCAATTTCCAACATGCATTTAAAGAAATTTTTTTGTTGTTAAATTATTGTCTCAGGTCAGCTCAAATAAAGGTAAGGTTAGCATTCAAAAGAGCAAAGTATTCCTGTGATTTAAAAATAAGCTTTTTCCTAAGGAGAGATGGACATGTTAAACTGTTTGGTAGATGCTATTCCTGACCACATTGATTTTATGTGTGGTTTTTGTTTTTTTTTCCTAACAATACTAGAGAAAGTGACCCCAAGATTCTCAGAATCAATCATGGCAAATCGCAATAGTGTTCTATTCCAGGAAATGGTCTGACTCAACAAAGGTTTGTTTCAAATGCAGACTCAATCGTCTAAAAGTTATACCACCCAAAGCAGGGAGCCTCCTGTGATTCTGTCAGCGGTAATTTTCTTGAGTTCTATAAGCTTCATTATTAACAGACCCAAATCCAAAGAGGAAGAAAAACAGGTGCAGGGTGTATCTCTCTTGTCACATTTCACAGACTGTGGGTATAAATCACCCAGATTCTTACACATAATTACCAAATAGTATTTATAGCTAACTTCAAAGCATTCAAAGGCTGATGATCCAGTTTAAGAATTTGACTACCCTGTTCCATCACTTTCAGTGTTGTCATTATCCCCAAGTATTAGATTGGCAAGAAGAAAAGAAAAAATAAAACTCAAACTCGTGTATTAAGCACTTAAGGTCTCAGAGAATACGGCTGGTAAGGATTAAAGCAATTGACTAAGATGACATTTTTGGATTATGTGTGTATTTCAATCATCTATGCTTTCCCCAGGCCAGTTCATGTTATGAAAATTGATATTCACTAGCATAGTCATGCCTTCCAGATCCTCCTTACTCTGAGAGCTTGTACTTAGGATCTTCTCCACTTATAAGACTTAGCTGTGAAGAAATGTCATGATTTAGGCTCACAAAAAGACAGAATTATGCTAATCCCACACCAAAGCCAAGAAGAGCAGGAATGGATTCACACTCTGCAATTCCCATGACCTATGGACCATTGAAAACCACAGCTCCTCCCTCCATTTACTGAAGTGTCCTGAAGTCTTGATAAAGGGGGCTTTTCAGGGACAGCATCTGGGAAATGTCACTCAAGGTGGGTCAACATCATCCTGCTCCCCTGGGAAGGACAGCACATTTGTTCAATGCAAATGTATATTGTGTATTAACAGACTTCATCTTCCCTATTTCTTTCTCTGGCATTTTCCCAGGCAAGTGGGTCAGACGGTGAACTTTAAAGTATGATCTGATTACTGACATTTTCTTGGATTTTTGGATGTCAGGCATTGCTTAGCTCTTGTTACCTCGTTTCCTCTGTGTCTGCTAAGTGGTGATTTGGTTCTGACTCACTTAGGGAAGATAAAAAGGATGATCACCAAAGTACCTTTTACTTAGCAGTTACCAAGAATTTGCCATTTACGGGCACCATATGAGGTTCTGTGTGGCTTATTATATGAGATGGTCACAACAAGGTGCAAAAAGGAAACACCTCTTTTTTTCTCCCATTGCTGGTCTGCTATGTGAAAGCTTCCTGTCCCATCCCTGGACAACAGCTCAGGCAGCTCCCTCCACTTTCATTCGCTTTAACTAAGACTCACTCTTAGATATTGAAAAGTCCAGTAGAGTCATATCAAAACACCAAGATCACATTTACAACTTCTTCCTTCTCTTTAACTCAGGCCTAGCGGGCAGGTCAGACAACTACAGTAGGTATAAGGGTGCCCAAAGTGGTCTCTCATGTCTTTTCCACCTTTCCTTCTCTATCTTCCCCCTCTCTAAGCCTCATAGAGCCAAGGAGGAAGATGAGCCAAGTACACAGATTCCCCCTGAGATCACCCCAGCTGGATATCAGCCCTCAGGTGATGAAGACTTCCAAATTTCCAAGGTTCCTGGCAGCTGTGTTGAACTCTCAGACCTGGTCAAGGGGCACTCTGGCCAGCCTCTCTCAATCTTGCTCTCATAAAGGCAGGAGACAGACAAATACCTAGGAAAATAGGGAAGGGTCCAGGGTGAAACCCCACTTTCAAGCTTGAAGCACTGTGAACAACCAGAGTGCTGGTTCCAGATGAAACCTGCAACCCAGAGGGAGAACTTCTGCCCCTGTTTGCCCACCCTTTCCCTATTGATTCTTTCTGAATTAATGCCTTTTAACCAATCAAATGTTGCTTTTTCCAATACTATCTATGGTTTCCCTGGGCATGTCTGCCTACGCACTAGGGGAACAGGGTGAAGCCACCGGGAATTCACGTCTTATGCAGGGGAGGAGCTTGGCCTCTTCAGCCCACGTAAGGTAGCCCAGATATTCAATTAGGGAGGTGAAAACCTGTTGGCAGGACCCCCCTCTTTTACTGAGACCTTCTTTTCACTTAATAAATTCTATCCTTCTACCCATTCAGTGTGTCTGCATGCCCAAGTTTTTCTACTCATGAGACAACAACCCAGATTTAGCTGAACTAAGGAGCAAAAATCCTGCATCCCCTCCATATCCCATCCTCAGCAGTCCAAACCCCAAAAGATCCAATTATAGGTGACCTTTGGGAGGGATCTCCTCCAGACGGCCCTGTTACCTTGGTCCTTGGGAACTCAGCATTGCTATAAATTTGCCCAGGTACAGCCCACCCTCCCTCTGCCTCTGCAGGCCACTTCAGGTACTCTCCTGCCTTCATAACTTGCCAGGCAGGACACAGGCTTCAGTCTTAATGTCACACCTGTGGACACATGACGTTTCCCAGGAACTCCCTCTCCATGCTCCATACAGATGGTAACACTCCCCAGCAGACCTCCTGTCAGGACGGAGAAACCAGTCTTCTCTTCTGTAGGCTGCGGGCACTGCCAGTCTCTGTGGAGGGATCCTCCTGGGAGGCCTCACCTGCTGGAGGAAGGGAGGAGTTGTTGGAAACACCCTGGGAAAAAAAGCAGAGAGCTCTATTCATACGGACTTCTTCCAAAAAAACCCATTCGAATTTCTTTTATTTATAAGCTGAAAATGCTGGGGAGCAGGGTGCATTTGCTACAGCAGATTTGCTATCTTTTAGTTAAGACTCGCTTGGATGTGTCTATTACTTGTCTTTATGATGCGAGGATACTTATTCCCTAGGTTTTGGACTTTGATATGGTTTGGCTGTGTCCCCACCTAAATCTCATCTTGAATTATAGCTCCTATGTTGTGGGAGGGACTTGGTGGGAGATAATTGAATCATGGGGGCGATTTCCTCCATACTTTTCTCGTGCTGGTGAAGAAGTCTCACAAGGTCTGATGATTTATATGGGGTTTCCCCTTTCTCTTGGCTGTCATTTCTCTCTTGTCCGTCACCATGTAAGACATGCCTTTCACCTTCTGTCACGATTGTGAGGCCTCCCAACCACATGGAACTGTGAGTCCATTAAGCCTCTTTTTCTTTATAAATTACCCAGTCTTGGGTATGTCCTTATCAGCAGCATGAAAACAGACTAATACAGATTTGAACCAAATTTTGTAGATCGATTTTCCACTGACATTCTATTACCCATCTACTACACATGTAAAATCTAGATGTCCACTTCCCTTTCTTGCTCAGAATCCAGGCTCCTAACATACAAGGATAAGCACAGACTTTGAACAGCTGTGAGTGGCTCTGAGAAGCTGTTCTCAGTATCAAGACTTCATCCTCCATCCCTCCTAATCCTCACCATGAGCAACTTTTCACAACACTGATGGCCACATGCAGAAATCCTGATTGTCAAATCAACAGGATGACGCTTCCTCTCCAGGACAGGAGTGAGTCTTCCATTTAAGCTATGCCTTCATGAATGTCTTCACTAAAAGATTTGAACAAATTTTGAAAAGGAATTACAACATGGAGAGAAGGAGGGGCTGTTTTTGTTAATTACTTTCAGAAGCCAGAGGGAAAGTGCCCAGGGAAATGAACCCTCCACAAGAGGATCATTCATGTATACTTCGCCATCCTACCTGGCTGCCCTGCCCTGAGGTTCCCACTTCTCTCTCTCCCAGTCACCTCTTTCTACAAGTGTACATCTGTAAATTCCACACATCTCTCAGTAAAATCACCCCTATCCACAGAAAGGAGTCTGCTCTCCTGGATCTTACAGAATCTCTGTTTTTGCATAGTATGTTATAACGTAAAATCTTTCCAACAATGAGGACACTCCGACAAATCATATACTAAATATCCATGCACCTTCCTCCAAGTGTTGTAGTGGAGCGAGCATAGAAAGTCAATACCAAGACAAAAGTATGCCAAATTGCAGGGTCTTTATTGCTGGCAGCCATGGAGGACTCACGTCTCTCCAACCCGTGGCCCCAAAAGGAGGGTGTCAAGACCTTTTATACCCGTAAACCACCTTGGGAGTGATGGTGAGGGGCAGGGGTGGGGGGATGGGCTTCAGACATTCTGAGGGTCAGTAGATTCTGTAAATCACCTTCTGAGAGGAAATGAGGGTGAGGGGCTCTGGACATTCTGAGGGCCAGGGGACTTTGGATATTCCGATTGTTACTTAAGTGGTTTACAGAAGTCAAGATAAGTGTTAGTTTACACATTGTCTGGGTATGGGTGGAAATTACAGACCTTAGTTATTACAAGTCGCAGGGGCCAAGATGGTGTGGGTTTGGACTGCTTGCCTGTCACATTTGGGGTTACAGAGAGCAGTTTCAACAGAAAACCGAGGTATGGTTGAAGTATGCAGTTTTATGGGGCGTTTACCATGTCACACTAGCTTTTAAAATCTAAACAGTTTTGCTATATTTACTTGTGATTCTTTTTCTTAAAAGTAACAATATTTTACAAATATAATTAAATCCCACAATCCTAACACTAACACTTCCAACCCCATGCCCTCATCCCTCCCTCATCCCCCAACTAGAGGAAACTGCTTTGGGGATATGGCGTTTTGCCTCAGGCATTTTTCTCAAGTTTACATTTCTTGAGCCAGAGAAGTCTAGGGCTTGCTTTCCCATGATGCCAGCGGGATGTCCAAGCTCCTCAAAACACTTCAAAGAGGAGAAAAGAAGTGAACTCCGGCTCTCCAGACACCATCGTATAAAGTGAATATGAGTCTTCCAGGCGGAGTTTTCCTTTTCTGCTCCTTAACTCATGTATTTCACACATTCGTTACTCACAATTAGTGGATTGCCAGGCACTGTTCTAAACTCTGGAAACATGGAAATGACCAAGACGGAGGAACCCCTCCCTAGAGGGCTTGCATTCCAATGAGGGGAGACGGACAGTAAGAAGATAACTCAGTAGATCGGAACACATTAGATAAGTGCTTGGAAGAAAGCCAGGATTGCAGGGTCAAGGATGATGAGAAGGAAGAGGGTGATTTAGGTAGGTGGGGTGGTCAGGTCACCCATCTGAGGCGGAGACAAGAGTCCTGGGCCTTAGATGATGTGAAGCAGTTAACCTGGGAAGATCTGGGAGAGGAATGTTCCAGGCTGAGAGAACCTCAAATGTCGGGACACAGAGCCAGGAGTGAAGTCAGAGGGGTCATGAAATACAGAGAAAACCCATGTGCCTGAAGCCTGGAAGGAGGGGAGGGTGGGAAACAGGTCAGGGCCAAAGCCTGTGGGGGCTCACTGGTGTGAGCTGCAGACGCGCCTGTAAGATCTGACAGATGCAGTGTGGGGTTGGGGCTGGTGCAGGTGAATGGCACAAGCTAAACCTGGTTCAGCATGAACACCTGTCCTCACTGCCTCAAAGCTGGCAATATGCCCTCTCTACCCTCGGACCCAAGAAGCACTAGTGCGCAGAGCAGTGTTTGGCTCTTTCCCTGCTTGCCTGGGAGCCTGCAGAATTAAGAACTGGGCCTCAGTACATGTCGAGGGTATAACCCAACTGTTTTCCCAAGAGACACATTACATGGCACATTCAGGAAAGAGGCATACTAAATTATTTCCGTAAGTCTTGGCTGTCTTTGGTATCCCTTTTGGAGAAGAGAAATGGGATGACCTTGTCTCCTCATTTTTTATAGACTCCTTTATTTAATCCCCCAACTATCCAAAGAGGGGGGAATCATTAACCCTGTTTTTCAGGCAAGCAGCATGAGGCTCAGAGAACTTCATCAACTCCCCAGTGGCACATGTAGCCACATCCAAAACCAAACACATTCCGATTCAGTGACACATAAATATTTACACAATCTGGGATGAAAGATCACAAATATCATCATGTCAGTCTGGTCATCAAAGAAATTACTTTTAAAAAAGAATTCCCTTTTGTTTTCAGTGTTTTTTGGCACAAAGGATGATGAACCTGTATCTGGGTGACTCCAAATTATTCATCTGTTAAAGGAGAAAAAAAAATCGTCCTGACCAGATCACTGGTTTTCTGGGTAAAAAAAAAAAAAAAAAAAAAAGGTACCAAGAGCCATCACTGAATACTTCCTGTGTGTGCACTGTTCTGAGTCTGTCTAAATCCTCACAACCCTATAAAGCAAGTAGGTATTTTTGTTATTCCCCTTTTATTAGGTTGGTGCGAACATAATTGCAGTTTTTGCCATTGAAAGTAATGGTAAAAACTGCAATTACATTCGCACCAACCTAATACAGGGGTAACAAGTCACAAAAAAGTTAACTGCAGAGCCACGAGTTCAATGTAGGCAGTCTACTAAACTGGGGTGCCTTGGCCACTGTACCCTTGTCTCACTGTAAATGGAAAACAATGAAAACAGAAGCCCTAGATTTAGTAGCTACACCATGTAAGTCATTCAAGGAAAGGGGAATGGCACTGGTCACCCCAGGAAAAGGTACAAAGGAGGAGGGTGCTCAACCCAGGAGGCGGGTGCAGAAGGGTACAAAGAGTGGGTGAAGAACCTGTGCTCATCAGTCAGAGGTCAGACTCACACCCATGACACCAGCAAGCCTCCCAACGGCCAGATCCCAGTATGCCATGTCCCTGTGTGACCCCCAGTGTGTGCCAACCAAGATGTCTCCTTGGTGATAAAGAAAGAGGGCCTTATGGCATAAGAGGACACAGGGGAAAAAATCGGGGCAATTAAGAATGTGTAGATTGTATTACAGATTTCAAGCCAGCTATAATTTGCTCCTAAATGAAAAAATGGCATTCACTCACTCAAGCTGAAACATTTCCAGAATCACATCCATTGCAGGCAGATACTGCTAGAAAATACAGAAACTGACGTTTGCTCATGGTCCAGCTTGCTTCCCACTAAGCAAATCATTTCAAGAGAAGCCTGATGCCTCTGGGTAGATATGGTGTTTCTGATCCTGCTTATCTTGCTTCCCATTTCCCGCAACAGGAGAGAGAGAGAGAGAGAGAGAGTACAGAAAGGGTGTTTGTCCTTGCAAACAATCAGAAATCACACTTTGCCTGGAAATTCATGCAGAAATACTTGCTCAGGCCAGTCCTCAATCACAGGTTTTCATTTTCATACATAGAATAAGCGTCATTTCTTAAACTTTGGCTAAGTCCTTTGCAGGCCTTATGGTAGAAGTTTCAGAATACTGACAGGTGAGTATTATAAACACTGTTTTACAGAAAATATATCAAGCTTTTCTTTATCTGTGGGCCAAGCACTGAGCCTGCCACTTTGCATGATTCTTGCATTTCATGAAATGACACCAAAACTCTAAGGCGCAATTATTTTCATGTATCAGGCATGCAGGCTAAGGCTCAAAGAAGGAAGGTGACCAGTAGTGATGTGCAAGGCTTTTGAGTAAATGAATACGCAAGTTACTTAAATCTCTCTTAGCCTCACTTTCCTCCTCTGTAAAATGGCTATGACAGTTCCTCACAGAGAAGCCAGAGGAACATGTCAAACTTTAATGTGCACATAAATCACCTGGTCTCTTGTTAAAACGCAGGCTTTAATTTCAGGAGGTCAGGGACGGGACCTGAGATCTGCATTTCAAACTAGCTCCCAGGCAATGCCAGTGCTGCTGTGGACCACATTTTGAGGGGCAAAGCTTGCCTGGGTTCTTGTTTTAAGCTTAAATGAGATAATGCACATGAAGTTCTCAGCATAGTTCCCGGCACACAGTAAGCATTCAGTAACTGTAAGCTGGTCTGATTATAGCTGTTTCTGTTGTTATAGTGAACTTTAAATTATCAGGCTCCAAGCTAGTGATTGGGTATGCTGTAAGATCTTCTTTATAATGGCCTGAAAAGCTCTTGAAAGAGCATGGTAATGGGCAAAGCAGTGTGGCATGAATTAGAATTCTCGTATTACCCTTTCATCATGCCTTGAAACCTCTGTGAGACCACTTAGGATAATCTTTGAGGACAGGTAAGATAACTGTCCTACTTAGTAGATGGAATTGTGGGAATCCAATGTAACTACATGTGAGAAAGTCCTCTAACGTAAACACAAGAGTACTGTGTGCACTGGTAGTCATGGTATTTCTGCAGAGGTAGGAAGATTTTCCAGCCACTCTCCGCTCATGGCCCTCCTCCCCAGAGTTTAAGAACTGTTGGTGGCCTCTTAGAAAACACAAAGGGTAATGAGGCCCCGCCTTTGCCATTGTGTGGGAGAAATTGGCTCAAGCCATGTTAAATGCTGCTTCTACTCAGCTTGCACAAGTCATAGAAGAAATGGAGAGTTGTTAGGAAAAGAAATTGTAGCAGATAAAAAGCCAGGCCAGCTGACCCTAAACCCATTTTCTTCTTAACCCTTACACTATACTGCCTCCTACAAGTAATACACAAATCATTAGTCATGCAAAATAGTAACACATGCTGATGGCAACATGATGGTTAATATCAGGTGTCACTTGCTTGGACTGAGGGATGCCTAGATGACTGGTAAAGTATTGTTTCTGAGTGGGTCTGTGAGGGTGTTGCCAGAAGGGACTGGCATTTGAGTCAGTGGGCTGGGAGAGGAAGATCCACCCTCAGTGTGGGTGGGCACCATCCAATCGGCTGCCAGCGCAGGGGAACAAAGCAGGTGGAAGAAGAAAGACAGGCGGTGTGCTGGGCTCTCTCCCTCTCTTACTCTTTCTCCATGCTGGACTCTTGTTTCCTCTCCTCCTGCCCTTGGACATCAGACCCCAGGCTCTTCAGCCTTTGGGCTCTGGAACTTGGACAAGCAGCCTCCCAGAGGCTCTCTGGCCTTCAGCCACAGACTGAAGACTGCTCTGCAGGCTTCCCAGGCTTTGAGGCTTTAGGACTTGGACTGGGACACTACCACCTTCTGTCTCTCCCCAGCTTGTAGATGGCCTAGTATGGGACTTCACTTTGTACTTGAATGAGCCAGTGCTTCATGATAAATTCACACACATACACACACACACACACACACACACACACACACACACACACACACACACACACACATGCCCTATTCGTTCTGTCCCTCTGGAGAACTAATATGGGCAATGAGCAGACGGCCCCAGACCTCAGTTCTCACTCTCAGAGGGGTAAGACCTCCAGAGTCAAACTCAGCTTGAGGCCTGGAGAAAGAAACACAGAAGATCTTGAATGTAATTTCTATTTAGGTCCCAGGGTAGAGAGAACAAAGTGGTCCTCCAGCTCCCACACTCCCCAGGATAGGAGCTACATGCAGTATGAAGTCAACAGTCCAGCTGGCAATGACTTGTGGCTTGGAACCTTCCAGGTCACTCTGTGGTCTGTGTGGTACCCTCAGGACTCAGGAATGACAATCAGGTGGTTGCATTTTCCAATGCTATCATGTGAAGGCCCTTCCATTAAACATGGCAGTCAGCTTAGCAGAAAAGATAGACCATATTTACAAATATACTCATTAAATTTTATAAAACAAAAGTTTCCACCTGCAAATAAATAAACATCTAATATGGAAATTTTATATTTGGCATGGCAACAAAGTGACTAACAGCTCAAAACTTGAAAACATTAGAGTTGAAAATATAAAATTGGGTTCAGATTTCAGTCTATATTGTGAATTAATTACGGTAAAACCTAATGGCCAGTAAAACCAGCATGGGCTGGTTAGCTGTAAGTCTTTGGAGACAAGCAGCCTCTGTGAGTCAGACTTCAAATCCTGACTCAGTCCATGGCTTTACTGCTGTGAAATCAAGTTAATTAACCTTTCTGGGTCTTTCTTATCTATAAAAATGAGACTGATAGTAGATGCTACTTCATAGGGCTATTGGTAAGATTAAATGAGTTAACATGCACGGAGTCCCTTGAGGACACAGTAAGTACCAAAAAACAATTTATTAATGTATGGCCTTAAGGAACCAATTGGTCTCCTGAGTCACATTTCCTCATCTGTGACAGAATAAGCATATCCTGAGGGTAAAAAACAATGTACGCAGAGGCATTCTGAAAGTTAAAAGAGCTAGGTAAATTGTGAAATGATACAAGGTTTGCTATTGCAAAGAGAATTTTTATTTTGGGCCACACTTTGGTTTGATAAACTGAAGGCTAAGAGCCTGAGCGTGCATTGTCTCTGGAATAAATATCCTACAACTGCTCTAAATGTCTAATATCTCCTCTGGGACCTCAATCTGCCAAGAGCTTTTAATCTGACACATCCAGAGGTCACTGGGAGAAGGAATTAATTAATACAAATTTGAAAAGAATATGAAATGGGTCTTAACCCACTGCTTGAAGCAGGAACAAGCTCTGTGACTAAACAAAGCTCTCCCAAAGGTGTAACCCATGTTTTAAATAAGTTCTCTTTATCCTCGACACAATTCCAAATCCTTGACAGGCACCAAATATTGGAGAGAGAGGCCTAGTAAGCTCAGGCTTTAGGTCCACTTGAGCTCCTGAGTTGGCTGAGAGTCCTAAATACACAGCATCCTTGATGCAGAAAGTTGACCCACAGTGAGCTGGGAGCTTATTCTTTTCATAGTAGCCACAGATGTATACCCCTTCTTCCACACTGAAGAGCACCCCAGATGATCTCACAGTGCACATCGATAACAATGCTCAGAGGCAACCTAGCCTAGAGATGACAGGCTGTACAGACAGACTAGAATTTGCACCCCAACTCATCACTTAAGGGTCAGCTTGGGAAAGTTACATATCTGGCAGTGCCTTGGTTCTTGATTCTTTCTGTAATAGTAGTACCAACTTGTATTCATTGTCTATTGCTGTGTAACTGTTTACTCAGTCATTTCTGTGAATCAGGAATCAACAGAGCCTTAGCTGGGAGGTTCTGTCCAGGGTCTCTGGTGAGAGTGCAGTAGAACTGCTGGCCAGGGCTGCAGTTTTGAAATAAGATGATCCGCTTCCTAGCTCCCTCATGTGGCTCTTAGCAACATTCCTTCATTGTGGGCTGTTGGATCAAGTCCTCAGTTCCTCTCCGAGAAGGATGCTGCAACTTTCTGTAGACCCACCCAGATACAATGTTGGAAGTGACTACCCAATGATGTGAATTCCAGGACATGGGGATCCTTGGGGACCACCTAGGAGACTAGCTATCACACTACCTGACACAGTTATCCAGAGAATTAGCACGTTAATATGTGCAAAGGTCTTAGAATACTAAACACTCGGTATCATTTTTTGTTAGGGCTGCTGTTGTAAACACTCAGGGCTTAATTGGAAGCCATGAAATAGAAACACTCACCAGATTGCCCAGGCAATGACCACTACCAATCTACTAGCAAGAACTCATGACACACTTAATCAACTTTTGCTTTCTGTGCACTTACAACAATTAGGGCATGAAAAGCATGGATGGGTTTAAATTTTGAGACAGGATTTCCATCATAGGAGTCAAGGACACAAAGAACTTGCCAAAGTTAACCTTGCATAGATGTCTCCCAAGACAGGGACATCAATTAAACAACTCGTAAAGGAGGATGCCATTTGATGCAGTCCAAACAATTATAGGCCAGGACATCTAACCTGGGTTTTGCCTAAAATATCTGGCTCATAACTCTCTGCACATTAAAGTTTTATAGGTGAAAGCCATAGAGGTAGGAAGGATGACTGCTTTACTTCTGTGTCCTAGTTGGCAGTGTGTCCGAACATAGTCCAACTTTTCCTGAATATCAGAGCTGCCATTATGGGCATCAATTATTGTATTGTGCATGAACAGCCTAATGTCCCAGCCTGCTGGGGAGTCTAAACTATATTTTAGAATATCTGCAGCCCCTTCTGAAAGTACTTCTCCTTTGAAGTCATCCTTGCTTTCTACTGTCACTTCTATCTCCCCAGAACTTCTCATGTTAGTATCTGCTACTGTTTGCACTTTAATACAGCTTAGGGCAGCACTGAGGAACACCAGAGGTAGCCAGGAGGGGTCCCTGGCTTCCTCACAGGAAGGAACATGGTGGTAAGGAAAGCTGCCAAGCAGAGGGAGTTCTGAAGTGACTGAATGCTTTCTCTTTATAGCCCAAGGACCCCAGGAGACACTCAGTTAAACCATCACTAGTCTGGAAATGGTCAGAGCAGCTTGAAGGCAGCAGGTTTACTATTCTAAAAAGCTCACACAGGGCTAAGTGGGTCATATGCTGGCCAGAAAATCAGGCATTTTGATAGAAGGAGGAATTAGTGGCCTAGAAGTATGAAGTCCTGCAGCAGAGAGTAGGCTTGTGGGGGTCCACAGCACTGTGAGGACCCTGGGTCTGGAGGAGTGCAGGAGATGATGCTCACGGTGGGACCTGGCGTTGCTTCCACTCTGCCATATAGGACTGGGAACCAGCACTGACACCTAGTGTATTTAGGGAATTTGGGGCTCAGCTCCACATTTGGCAGTTGCTTCCAAATGTGGAACTGAGTCTGAAGTGACCTCAAATGTTCTCACTATTCGAGTGGGACAGTAATGTATTATGATGGTGCTTTAATAGCTTTCAATATGGTATCGAACTTTGCAATTAACTACGTTGAGTCATCCTTCCTACCTCTATGGCTTTCACCTATGAAACTTTAATTTGCTGAGACTTATGAGCCAGATATTTTAGGCAAAACCCAGGTTAGATGTCCTGGTCTATAATTGTTTGGACTGCATCAAATGGCATCCTCCTTTCCAAGTTGTTTGACTGATGTCCCTGTCCAAGATGTCTATGCAAGGTTAACTTTGGCAAGTTCTTTGTGTCCTTGACTCCTATGATGGAAATCCTGTCTCAAAATTAAAACTCATTCACGCTTTTCATGCCCTAATTGTTGTAAGTGTACGGAAAGCAAAAGTAGATTAAGTGTTTCATGAGTTCTTGCTAGTAGTATAGTAGTAGTCATTGCTTTACCCTGGTGTTTCTAACACCTGGACTAGGGAAGGGCCCTTTGTTGTCATGAAGGGTTTTATTTACAAAGCAAGTACCTGGTCCAGTTAGTCCCTACTGGTCAAAGCAGAACCATGTGGGATAAAGGATTTCCTCAGACAACGGTCAACTGAGCACAGGTTAGCACTTAGTTAACCAAATTAAATTTCTGTTTTAGAAATAATGTGATTCATAATTATGTACAGTCAGTCCTTGTTATTCATAGATTCCATGTAAATCTGCCTACTAAAATTTATTTTTAACCCCAAAGATCAATACTTGTGATGTTTTTGTGGCCATTAGTGAACCTGTACAGAGTGGCAAAAAAATGAGTCACCCAACATGTGACTCAGATCAAACAAGGCAACACTCTGCCTTAGGGTTTCAATTCTCATTCTGTACATAATTTTCCTTTTTGTGATCTCTTTAGTGCTATGTTTTTAGCATTTCTGTGTTGTTTTTCTTCTTGGTGACTTTGCTATTTAAAATGGCCCCAAGCACCGCACCAAAGTGCTGTCAAGTGTCTCTAATCACGAAAAGACTGTGATGTGTCTTACAAAGAAAATACACGTGTTAGATAAGCTTCACTCAGGCATGAATTAGAGTGCTGTTGGCCATGAGTTCCATGTTAATGAATCAATAATATTTATGAAATAAGATGCCTTTAAACAGAAACACACATAAAATAAGGTTATGTATCAATCAGTTGATGAAAATGTCGAGACCAAAGGCTCGCAGGAACCTAACCCTGTATTTCCCCTAGAAGCAATGATTTGGTATCACCCATGTTCTCACTCATAAGTGGGAGTTGAACAATGAGAATACATGGACACAGGGAGGGGAACATCACACACTGGGGCCTGTCAGGGGACAGGGGGCAGGGGGAGGGAGAGCATTAGAACAAACACCTAATGTGGGGCTTAAAACCTAGATGACAGGTTGACGAATGCAGCAAACCACTATGGCACGTATATACATACCTATGTAACAACCCTGCACATTCTGCATATGTATCCCAGAACTTAAAGTATAATAAATAAATACATAAGTAAATAAAAGAAACAATGATTTGATATTAAGTGATTACAGTGATTCTATAGGTCACAACTACTGCAAATCATGTAAATCTACTGTATTATGAATATGTTATAATTTAAATCAAATACACAGAGCTAGATATAATTATTATATGTTTCTCATTAGAAATACCTAAAATGCCCACCTCATTCCTGGACCTTTTTTTTTTTTTTTTTGGAGACAGAGGGAGACTCTGTCTCCCAGGGTAGAGTGCTCACTGCAATCTCCATCTCCCAAGTTCAAGCGATTCTCTTGCCTCAGCCTCCTGAGTAGTTGAGATTACAGGCACCCACCACCATGCCCAGCTAATTTTTGTACTTTTAGTAGAGATGGGGTTTCACCATGTTGGCCAGGCTGATCTCAAACTCCTGACCTCAGGAGATCTGCCCACCTTGGCCTCCCAAAGTGCTAGGATTACAGGCATGAGCCACCGTGCCCGGCCAACCTGCACCTTTCTTAATACCAAGAACCTTCTTGGGCATAGACAGGCCTCCAACTCTCAAAGATTTGTGGCCTCTGAGCAGTTGTGAAAACAAGTTTATCCCATCTGTAGACACCTCCTAAATATTAATAAATTAAGACCCTTTCTTTTCTGTTTATCTGGTAAACTAAGAAAAATATTATGAAGAGTCCTATCTGATATCAACAATACAGTAAGATTGTAGTATGATAGGAACTAGAAGGAGATCAAGTTAAAGTTCTCAGTCTTGGTAACCATGAACACCCTAGTAAGCCTTGAGAAAGGCACAAATAACTGCTGCCATAGTAAAAGTAACTTCAGGGAATGCTGAATCCTGCTTCCCATTTTTACTGTGGCATATCTCCTAGTATTCTCCAAGTGGTAGATGAAAACTTCAGCCAAGGACACAGAGACAGAAGAGGGGCAGCCAACACCTGCCTCTAAATTAACCTAGAAGTACCTTTAGAGGCCATTACTCTTAGAAAGCAGATTCCTGACTTCTTCTTATCGAGTTTTGAATGTATAGCATCCCAGTTCAAGGCTTTATCATTATGCTTGAGTACTACTGCAGCCTGCCAAAGGTCTCTCTGCCTCACCTCTTCTCGTGCCCTTCAGTTTTTCACAGCTCCATATTGATTTTTATTATCTAAGTCCTCACGGTTCTCAGCATAAAGTCCAAAATCTACAGCCTGCCATTCAAGGCCATTTGAAATTTAGTTCAAATCTACAACATTTACCTTAGCTACCTCTACTTCTCAACACACAGCCTCTCCTCCAACCTCGCTGGTGTGCTTTCTGTTTCCAAATGCAGCTTATATCTGCTCAGCGTAGTGGCTGAATGGTTAAGCTTAGGCTCTGGGGTTAGACTGACCTGAGTTCAAATCCTGATTCAGCCTCTTAATATAGAACTCTGGGCAAGTAGCCTCAGTGCCTTCATTTTTAAAATGGGGTTAATAATCAGAGTGACAATCTCAGAGATTTGTTCTGATGATTAAATGTTATTATGCTAGAAACTTCTTAGCAGGACCTGGCACATTTAAAGCACTGAATATTAGTTTAAAACAAACAAAATAAATAAATAAACACTGAGGAGTCTCACTTTCATGTTTTCACCTCAGTCTTGAAATTTTGTCCTTCCTATAATATCCATTCTCTTCCTCACAACTCCCAAATTCTGCCTTTTTTCACAGCCTTTAGTCTTTGACCAATAGACCAAGTCTCACACTCTGAAAACAAGGGTAAGCAAGAGTAAAGCGTAAGTGACAGGGAGAGAACAACTTGCCAGGTTCCCTAAAGAAAGTGGAAATAGAACGTAGAAATAGAAACAGAATGGTCTAGAGCTAAGCTTGGCAAACTTTTTCTGTACAAGGCCAGATAGTAAATGTCTTGGGTTTTGTGGGCCATTCAGCTTCTACCACAGCTATTTAACTCTGCCGTTATTTGAAGGCAGCCACAGAAAGCTTGTAAATAAACAGGCATAGTTGATTCTAATAAAACCTTATTTACAAAAACAGGCAGCAACAACTTAGCAAGAGAAAAATAAGGAGCTCAATTCAAAAATAAGCAAGGGACTTGAAGAGACACTTCTCCCAAGAAGATATACAAATGACAAGCACACAAAAAGATGCTCGATATCACTAAAATTATATAAATGCAAATCAAAACTACAAGATACCACGTCACATCCATTAGGATGGCTATTATAAAAAAAGAAACAGAAAATAACAAGTGTTGACAAGGACATGGAAAAATTAGAACTCTTGTGCATTACTAGTAGGAATGTAAAATGGTACACCCACTGGGAAAATGGTGTGGTGATTCTTCAAAAAGTTAAATATGGAATTATTTCATGACCCAGACATTCCACTTCTGGGTATATACACAAAAGAAATAAAGTCAGACACAAAAACAGGTATCTGTACATCAATGTTCATAATATAATAGCCAAAAAGTGAACACAACCAGATGTCCATCAGCGAAAGAACAAATAAGCAAAATGTGACATATATACATAAATAATGGCATATTATTCATCCTTAAAAAGGAAGGAAATTCTGACATGTGCAACTACATAGACGAACTTTGCAGACATCATGTTAAGTAAAATAAGCCAGTCACAAAAGGGCAAATATTGTGGGATTCCACTTAAAATTCTTTTAAGTCTTGATTTTTTTTTCCAGTTCCATATTGTTTTTGTAAATAAGGTTTTGTTGGAACAGAGTAAAATTCATACAGAAAGTATAATAGTGGTTGGCAGGGGACTGGTGGAAGGGGAAATGGAGAGTAAGTGTTTAATGGGTAGAGAGTTTTAGTTGCAGAAGATGAAAGAGTTCTGGAGATGGACGGTGGTTGAACAACAATGTAAATGTACTTAATGCCACAAAATCCCTCTACCCTTAAAAATGGAGATCATTAAAAAATGTGGAAACAACAGACACTGGAGAGGATGTGGAGAAATAGGAACACTTTTACACTGTTGGTGTAAATTAGTTTCAACCATTGTGGAAGACAGTGTGGCGATTCCTCAAGGACCTAGAAATAGAAATTCCATCTGATCCAGCAATCCCATTACTGGGTATATAGCCAAAGGATTACATATCATTCTATTATAAAGACACATGCACACGTATGTTCATTGCAGCACTGTTTCCAATAGCAAAGACCTGGAACCAACCCAAATGCCCATCAATGATAGACTGGACAGGGAAAATGTGGCACATATACACCATGGAATACTATGCAGCCATAAAAAATGATGAGTTCATGCCCTTTGTAGGGACATGGATGAACCTGGAAACCATCATTCTCAGCAAACTGACGCAAGAACAGAAAACCAAACACCACATGTTCTCACTCATAGGCAGGTGTTGAACAATGAGAACACATGGACACAGAGAGGGGAGCATAACACACTGGGGTCTGTTCGGAGGGGACTAGGGGAGAGACAGTGGGGAGTAGGGAGTTGGGGAAGGATAACATGGGGAGAAATGGCAGATATAGGTGATGCAGATGGAGGCAGAAAACCACATTGCCATGTATGTACCTATGCAACAATCCTGCATGTTCTTCACATGTACCCCAGAACCTAAAGTGCAATGACATATATATAAATTTTTAAATGGTTAATCTTATTATAAATATTTTGCCACAATAAAAGAAGTAATTAAAAATTTTTAACATAAAATGGGCCATCTGCAGTTTGCTACGCCTTGAATTAAAGCTGGACGTTGTATATATTTGTGAAGAGGAAGCATATGATAGTTAGGATGGGTTAGGTTATGCTGCAGTAACAAATAATTTCAGAAAACTCAGTGGCCTAAAACTAGAAGAGTTGATTCTTCACTCATACTCTATGCCAGTACAGATTGGCAGGTTGGGCTTGCTTCCTGTGCAGTCTGCTCCATTTGATCACTGCATCTTGAGATGCTCCCATTTTTTCATTATGTTTCACAAGACTCACCACTACAGAGAAAGAGCAGAGCTGGAGGATTGCACAGCAGCCATGCAATGCTTTAGCTCAGACATGACACAGCTCTTTTGTTCACAACCCAGGAGCAATAATTAATTACCAAACTGCAAGCCAGCAGGAAAGCATAATCCTCCTATGTGCCTAGAAAGAGAGGAGGGCTAGATTTGGAAGAAATGAGAACTCTCTGTGAGAAACTAAATATTTTTTTACAAGATATTAGAAACCCAAGATAATATAAGTTCAGAAACATATACGTCTGAGCCAGGCACAGTCAGTCAAACATCACATGTTCTTACTTATTTGAGGGATCTAAACGTCAAAACAATCAAACACATGGAGACAGAAAGTAAAAGGATGGTCATCAGAGGCTGGGAAGGGTAGTGCAGGGTGGAGGGGAGGTGCTGATGGTTAATGGGTACCAAAAAAAATTAGAAAGAATGCATAAGACCTAGTATTTGATAGCACAACAAGGTGACTACAGTCCTCAATTTAATTGTATATTTTTAAATAACTAAAATAATATAATTGGATTGTTTGTAACACAAAGGATAAATGCTTGAGGGGATGGATACCCTGTTTTCCATGATGTGATCATTACACATTGCATGCCTATATCAAAATATGTCATGTACCCCATAAATATACATACCTACTATGTACCCACAAAAATTGTTTTAACACTCTGGAAAAAAAAAAGAAACATATACATCTGTTTACCAGGCTTATTCTAAGTTCTTCACTGGCAATGATAATGTGTTCCATTTTAATAAGAAAACACAAAAAAAAATCCTAAAATTATTATAGTGGTGCCCATGAGGAAATTCCAGGAGCTTATAATAATGCCTCAATCCCAATAAAAATAGACTAGAGGGCTTCTATAGGTTACCACCCACCTGAATAGCTGCAGCTAAGACTCAGCAATTATAATACCCCTGCAACAGTAAACACACCTAGTTAGCGAAAAGGAGAAAGAGTAACCTTAAAGTTGCAAATGCCTGAAGGAAGCAGCATGCCAGCCAGAACAATTACCCTGCAATACCTTGCCACTTAGTACAAGCCCATAGTTCAAAAATATTCCCAGAACTTAGATAAAAGCCATCATTAAAGACTAAATTTTATTGGCCTGGATAGAAAAAAAAAACCCTTTAAAGTATAAAATCTTTATTTCCAAAATAATTTCATTTTATTTTTAATTAGACAAAATCATTCAGCCATATGAAACATTCAGTTCTTACACCCCACGGTAATAAGGAATGACAAGCCCTTTTCCTTCTAACTTAGCCTTCTGTCTTTTGAAACTGAAGCCTTTATTACTACTATCATAATTTAAATTAAGGTGCTTCCCTAGCAGCTCCCAGCAGCCTGTCTTGGACATCTCTCCTGCCTATCCAAACTCCTACAAATTGTGCTCTCAAAAGTCCAGTTTCTTAGCTGGATGCAGTGGCTCACGCCTGTAATCCCAGTACTTTGGGAGGCTTAGATGCACAGATAATTCGAGGTCAGGAGTTTGAGACTAGCCTGGCCAACATGGTGAAACTCTGTCTCTATAAAAATACAAAAAATAGCTGGGTGTAGTGGCATGCACCTGTAATCCCAGCTACTCGGGAGGCCGAGGCAGGAGAATCGCTTGAACCCAGGAGGCAGAGGTTGCAGTGAGCTGAGATTGTGGCACCGCACTCCAGCCTGGGCGACCAAGTGAGACTCCATCTCAAAAAACAAAAAACAAAACAACAACAACAAAAGTCCAATGTCTCTTTTGGAGCAAAGCATTTTTAAGCACAACGTTACTATATCTCTGTATGTTACAACAGAGATTTAAACTATTTGATATCCCCAAAGTTTTCTAATCATCTCTCGAATCTCCTTCCCATAAGGTCAGGTTCGTGAGGTCCCTTGGGAGAGGCCGTTGCGGACCATCAAAATAGAGTTTGGCACTGTCTGCACAGGGACTCCTGACCAATAATCAAAGGTTGCTTCTTTTTTTTTTATTTTCTCAAAGGAAAACTGCCTTATTTTCATGCTAATCTAGACATATAATCAGGTTATTTCTCAGCAGTATCCCCAATACAGAGGACAAGGCAGAAGACAGGAGGTGTGTGCAGCTGTGCAGGGTCCCTCACAGGAGAAGGTTCAGGTGTGCAGAGTGGTGACAGGAGGGCAGGCAGGACACTGCCCATGCTGTAGCCATTCTTTTAATTCCAGATTTGCAATTCCACATCTCTTACTTCACTGTTCTCTCTTTGCCTTTTTTCTCTCTGCCATGAGCAGTGACTTCTTCCTCTTGTGTTTATCTATCCTTATATTCAATTAAACTAGAAATAACTGTCCATGTGACCTTCCTCTAAAGGCCCTATAATCAAAAGGAGGAGTTACATCATGTAATATAGTGTCAACTTCCCTTTGTAAGGAAGAGTTGGAGAAAGTACTTTTTATGTCTGATACCCACATCCGTAAGGGAGACTAGTATTCCCAGCCCAAGTAGCAAACTGAGCACCACCTAAACTGGAGGATAGAAAAAAAAGAAAATGCTTCCTTGTTCTACCTCTAGCTGCATGGAATGCAACTGTTGCATAAAGGCCCCATGACTGGCTTGTTCTGTAGCAAACAAATTATAGGTTTCAAAATGCTGTTGCTGGCTCCCCACGAGGAATCACTTTAAATTGTGACTACTACACTTCTCCAGGGCAAATGACCAACCCACCAGCCATTAGTCGCCTTGTCTGTCCTGGCTTAAAACTTGGATAATGTATTGTTCTGGAAATGTCATCTGGGCTTTTTAACATTTGAGTTCTTTGCTGAACTGCACTCTGAAGTGGCATGCTTAGAGGAATGAAGGAATAAAAAAGACTTTTTATTTCCCACAGAGAGGGAAGAGTGCAGTTATCACAGCAGGCTTACTTTTTCCATTTCTTCCCTTTCTTCTGTCATCCAATATGGGTAACAATAAAGAGAATCAATTTGCAAAGTGAAGCTAATGGCTGAGTTGACAGTAGCATTTTCAATGGAATGCTTACATATTCAGTGCTGTTGCCTTGACTCACAAATGTCTGTTCCCAAGGAATGCTGGCTACATCATACTAATATACGCATCACCATATTAAGGATTTTTAGACAAGAAGAAAGTAATTGCTTGGAGGAAGAATAATCGACTGTACCAGGGGTCAGGTGGACAGGGCCTAGGAGTGGTGGATCCACTGGGTGAGAAAGGTTCTGTTGCTATCCCAGTCTGTGTTGGTTCTGCCTCACATCAGTGCCGTTTGGAAAGTTAAGGTGGACATCATGGCTGGAGTGCTGATTCATCAGGCTGGGCCTTCCCTCTGCATTGGAGTGCTTCAGAAAGAAGGAAGCCAGTGCAAGGAAAGCCCTGAGCTGATTTCCTACTTGGGTCAAGCCCTCTTGAACAGGGTAGGTATTTCCCTGTCTTCCTGTGGAGACACCTGAGAAGGTCAGCAAAGGTGACACAGCAGATCTTATAGACACAAAAGCACTGAATGACCATCAGTAGGTGAAGAAATATTTCTCACTAACACATTCAGGTCATTTCTTGCTTACAGAGGGAAAACCAGAATATAATTTTAACTCTGAAGATCCAGCTTTGTACAGAAAGACACAACCCAAGAAATGTACATTTCTATTCAAATTTATTGACACTTCTTTTTATCTCCTTTAATGATGGAATGGTTTTTATCTGATCAGGAACTTGTCATAATTGTCTTTCTTAGAAGACTTAATAGAAGATAGTTTTTTTTTCACTTCTAATATCATTTGTTTAATATGTTCTAGATAGATTATTTTTAAAAAATTGATTGAATCCACATCACTTTTAACTTCAAAAGGCATCATTTATAGGACAATATTTAAGTGGCAATTAATCATTATAAATTATTTTGATGAATTATGATATTATCTACATTTGAGGTAAAAGATCCATTTTATTATTTAATTAGGAAAAATAAGTAAATAAGGATCTGTGCAATTACCTTTTGGGAGCTTTGGTTGGTTTCAGTCATTTAAAGGGACACTGTTATGGGTGTTATCTGCTGCTAGATGTTTAATGACAGTGATGGTGATGATGATGATGATAGCAATAACAGAGCTTTACTTGGAAAATAATTCCTTTTATATTATGCTAACTGCTAGGTGTCACATATTCTATTTCAAAATTGGTGTGGAATACATAAGCTTGCTTTTAAATACCCATGGCAGTGCTGTATCCATAAACACTTCTTTGGAAAAGCTATAGTCCTGGTAGGCTGACTCCCTTAAAAAATAATGATAGTGGCTACCTAAATAAGGATAATCAATCTTTTTAAAACATTGATCTTTCCTCATGGTTTCCAAAAGTCAAGATGTATTGGTTATCCATTGTTACATAACAAATTACCCAAAAGTGTAGTGATTTTAAACAGTAAAATGTATTACTTCCACTTCAGGAATTTAAAAGCAGCTTTGAGGGTGGTTCTGGCTGAGGACCTTTCATGAGTTGTGGTCAAAATGAAGGCTGGAGCTGATGGCATCCACACATTTTGCTGGACCTGGAAGATCTGCTTCCCAGCAGGCTCACTCACATGCCTGGCAAGTCACCGCTGCAAACCTCCGTTTCCCCCTATGTGAGCCTCTCCTCATGCAGCTTGGATGTCCTCAAACACAGTAATGAGTGACCCCCTGTGGAGAGCAACCCGAGAGGGCCAGGCAGAAACAGCGCCTACTGTGGTCCAGACTCAGAAATCACACACCATCACTTCCAGTACATTTTGTGGGTTAAAAGCAAGTAACTAAATCCACGCACATGCCAGGTGAGGGAAAGTAAGAAGCGGGGGGGAAATGAGGTTCCATCCTTCAAAGGAGCAATTTTGAAAGATTCATGGACATATTTTAAAACCACCACGTAAGGTTATGTAGTCTTGATATAAATCATTCCCAGATGAAACCTCTTGTGTTCAGCAAAATATTCTCACTAAAAATTATATATTTATTGAGCATTTTATAAGCATGACTTGAAAGTGATAAAATACCTTGATCACAGTCATTCTTTATGTGTGGCATGCTGATTGCATTGAAACTACAGAACTTGAATAACAATCCTTTACATATACAAGCATTTGTACAGTGATAGCTCAATATGCTAGATAATAGGCCATTGCCTCTCAGTGCCAAACTCACCCTCTGTACTCTGCCCTGCGACTCCCTGCCAGCTTCTCCTTGTCAGGTGCTGCCGATAGGAGAACTAAAGGGAGATTGCAAGACTAGAGGAGGTAGAAGGTATTTGCTCCTTCCTGCTTGCTTTCTGTGTCACCCTGCTTTCCTTTTCTACACCAGCAGGTGCAGCTCCTTCCCAGAGCACCAACCAAACCAGTGCATTTTCCTGGAACTTGTGCATCTAGCCCCATTGCATGCCATCAGAGATACCAGCACCAGCCAGCCAGCATCCCTGCCTTAGAAGCCAGGACACCTCCTCTCAGCTCAGAGAAACAAGTACCAGCTAAGCAATAGCTCCTTATCAGAATCCTTAGTTTCAGCTCCATGAGATCTCTCTTCTGTGTTTCTAAGGTTTTCCAGTTCCCACCTTTTCTCCTTGTTCCCCCAGCCCTAACAGTGGTAGCTGCTTCCTGCATTTTGCTGCCTCCACAATAACTTCATTCATTTTGCCTTTCATTTCTTAGTTAACCATGCTTTATATTAAATTCTCTCTTTTAAAATGAAACAAGTGACGGTCTCTGCCTCCTGATTGTGTCCTAACTGCTACGCTCATAATGTAATTGTCCAAAAGAACATGGAGATATGTATCATAGAGGTTGTTGCTCAGAATGTGGAAATTAGGTAAAGTCACAGGAAAATATTAGATGCCCTGACCAATGCTTGGAGTCATTTAAGGTTGTACAACAAAATTATCAGTCATGAAATGGGGAATTTTTATAAGCTGTATGCTTTGAATGTCAAAAGATAAATCTACTACTGCTATGGGTCTTTAAGGATCAAATCAATTCAGGGAAACACTGAATACATCCAGAGCACCCAGAGATGGATAAAGGGAGATGAGGGGTCCCACTTATGAAGAGGGCATGCGGGAAATACTGGAGAACAGGCTATCCTGGCATTCACGATCCTTCAACCAGAAATAAAGCCTGCTAAAGTGTCATTCTGACGTGAAAATTAGGAATCTTCTATCTTGAGATGAAAGGGAAACCTCTGTGTTCATTCACTCCAGGCATGAGAGATATATGAAAATTTACCCTGTGTCACTTTCTTGCCTATAACAGAAATATTAGCTACATCTTTAATTAATAACAAAGATTTTCATCAAGCAAAGGCATACTGTGCCAAACTGGCAGGTATAGATTAAAGGAAAAAATGAGTCTAGAAGTCTGTTTTAGAAGGAAACTGTTATCTGAGTTTTTTTAATGCCATCTGAGCAGAGAAAAGCATGTAAAAGTGGGGTGCAGAGGGTCACGTATAAAACAGACTGGTTGAAGGTTAAGCTAAAGATGACCCAACAAGAAATACTAACAATAAAGATCTTTCTGGTTCTCTCTCTCTCTCTTTCTCTCTCTCTCTCTCCTGCCCACCCCACTCCTCCCCGCCTGTCTCACCATGAGTTTGCATAAACACAGACATATCTATCTATTTGATTCACAGAGTAGTGGGAAGAGATAGTCTGCCTTTTCTGTTTCAACCCAAAATACTTTGTTCTTTTTATTTCCTTAGATATGACTATGATTGACACACACATTTCTTAAATATATTCTGGGGGTTAAAAAGACATCACTGCCAGAGCTACAAATTAGACCACCCAAGGCCATCTCCCCTTCACCCACTATATAAAGAAAGGAACAAGAAACATGGGCACAGAGTCACTGACGTGAATCCAGAAGTCAAATTTAAAAAAAAAAAAAAAAAAAAAAATGGAGGCTGGGTGTGGTAGCTCACACCTGTAATCCCAGCACTTTGGGAAGCCAAGGCAGGTGGATCATGAGGTCAAGAGATCAAGACCATCCTGGCCAACATGGTGAAACCCTGTCTCTACTAAAAATACAAAAAAATTAGCTGGGCGTGGTGGCGCGCACCTGTAGTCCCAGCTACTCGGGAGGCTGAGGCAGGAGAATTGCTTGAACCCAGGAGGCGGAGGTTGCAGTGAGCTGAGATTGCAACATTGCACTTCAGCCTGGTGCCTGGTGCCTGGTGACAGAGTGATACTCTGCCTCAAAAAAAAAATAAATAAATAAAAAAATAAAGGAATGTAACATGTGTTGGATATAACAGAATATTAAATCAACCATAACAGCATGGATTACAAAATTATAAGTATATACACAGTCCTAGAGAGAACTACTATAATTTACATTTTATTATAGAAGTACTTATTTCAAAATTGCTGGGCTGAAACTAAATTAGCTCTTCAATATGGTTAAGTGGTTGTTTTTAGTTTGGGGTGAAATTTTGTTACAAGGCTAAGTACGAAATCTGTTTCGATAAATTTGCTTTATTTGCCTGTGTCTCCTAACCAAGGAGGAATATAAAGAATCCGGGCTACAAATTAAGACTAAGAAAATGTTACCAAATATTACAAGTTTAGTAAAAGTCTTAAATATTGGAAATGTGAGATGTTCTCAGAAGACTCAGTTCTTTATCTGGGCAAAAACCTAAGATCAGAACACTAGCCTTCCCCGACCCACAACACACAAAGGGTATAAAATCAGGGCTGAGACATCAAGACTCTACCTTGTGCTCATTCTCAGAGGGAGAAAGCATGTACAGAAATTAAGCGCACGGGCCAGGCACAGTGGCTCATGCCTGTAATCCCAGCACTATGGGAGACTGAGGTGGGCAGATCATGAGGTCAAGAGATCAAGACCATCTCGGCCAACATGGTGAAACCTCGTCTCTACTAAAAATATAAAAATTAGCCAGGCGTTGTGGTGGATGCCTGTAGTCCCAGCTACTCGGTGGGCTGAGGCAGGAGAGTCGCTTGAGCTTGAACCCGGGAGGAGGAGGTTGCAGTGAGTCAAGATCACGCCACTGCACTCCAGCCTGGTGACAGAGAGAGACTCTGCCTCAAAAAAAAAAATTAAGAGCATGGTCTTTGAGGCAGGCAAACTGAGTTGCAAGTTTGAATTCAGACTACTTAGTTTTAGTTTGGGGTGAAATGAGTTGGAGTGGAATGAGCTAGTCCTTCCTGACATCCTTTGGACCATGTTTATTAGCAGGTGAGGGCACTATTGTACAAGATCACTGATGGGGAATGCCATGTCCCCTGCTCTCTCTGCCATGGCAATTCCCAAGTGAAACACCTGCTTCTCAGCATCTGTATTAAGCTCCCCGCTTTCCTGCCTTCTCTGCACCTAAAAATACTCAAACTGTTTCTTTCTCTCTTCCTTCTTCCCCGCATCTTTCTCCACTCGCCCTGATACTATCTCTCTCCCCCACCCACTGAAGTTGCCTGGAAGGATGACATAGGGCTGTGCTCTGCTTACCCCAGAAATCGAGGGGATAGTCTTGATTGCTCCTGCTGCTTATCCTCTTTCACAATCAACACCAAGCTTGCTTATTCTATTTTCAAACTAGAGCTTGACTCCAGCCACTTCTCTTAGTCTCCAATCATCACCCAAGTCCACCGTCTTCTCCTACTTGGCTAGGCTGTGATGTCAAGCTATCTCGTCAAACACCCAGCTACAAGTGGCTGTGAAGGCGTTTTTCAGATGTGATTAACATTTAAATCAGTAGATTTTCAGGAAAGCAGATTGCCCTCCATAGCTAGGCTTCATGCAATTGTTTGAAGGCCTGAAGAGAAAAGACCTAGGTCCCCTGAAGAGGAGGGAATTCTGCCTCCAGATTGCTGTTGGACTCAAGAGTGTATCATCAACCTCTGTTGGAATTTCCAGCCCACTTGCCCTGCAGAATTGCCAGTCTCTACAATTATGTGAGCCAAATCCTTAACACGCTCTCTCACTCTCTCTCTCTCTCTCTCTCTCCCACTAAGCCCTTGATAACGTAGCCCCCCACAATGGTTTCCCTACTATGGCTCTCCTGTCTGGCCTCCACAAGGTAGCCAGAGTATTTGTTTCTAAAGCATAAATTATATCATGTCATTTTCCCGTGTAAAACATGTCCATTACTTTCCACCACATTTAGAATAAAATCCAAAATCCTTAAAATGTTCTTCAAATCTTCACATGATCTGATCTCTGTCCCCACTCTAGAGCCTCCTCTCCAACCATCCTCTGGCTACTTGGCGCACCCTGATGAGCTTCTTCTGGGTTTCTCCAGTGTGCCAAACTCCTGCTCACCTCAGAAGCTCTTCCCTCTGCCTGGGGTCACCTTGCTAACCCTCTCACAGGGCCTCCTGCTAATCATCCCTGTCACTTCCTCAAAGAGGCTCTCTTCCTGACCCCTAGTAATAATACTAACTAAAGATTAACACTGTGCTGGGCTCTTTTCTAATCATTTTGTGTATATTAATTCACTTAGTTCTCACAACAACTCTATAAAGTAGGTATTATCATCCCCATTTTACAGATGAGGGAAGGGAGGCAGAGAAAGCTTAATGCACCTGACACAGCTAAGAAGTGGCAAAGCTAGGATTTGAATCCAGGCCTCCTGGGTCCAGAGCCTGTGAATTTAACCCTTGAGTTAATCTGCTCCTAGGAAGCAAAATTGAATGGATCCCTCAATGACCCTCTTAGCATCTTCTTATTTTCCTTCACAGTATTTATTGAAATTCACATTTTACACATAAATATACCCACAAATACATATACACATACACATAGAAATATACGTATAACGTGCACACATATATACATGTTTATTTGCTAGCTCCCACCACTATCCCAGCAAGTACCATTAGGACAAGGACACTACCTTGTTTTACTCACCTGTGCATCTAGTTCATTGTTTGGTACATTAATAGTATTCAATACATATTAATATTTATAGTTGTAGCCTTTTTCCTTCTTTTCCCTAGGTCATCATTTTATAATTTGCAAATTCTCAAAACTCATCTTCATTGCACCAAAATCAGATAGAAATAAAAATGGCAGTCTGTAATACAAAAGAAGAGAGAAGAATCAAATGGAACCAATAAAAAATGAGAAAGGGAATATCACCACTGATCCCACAGAAATACAAAGTACCATCAAAGAATACTATAAACTCCTCTATGCCAACAAACTAGAAAATCTGGAAGAAATGGATAAATTCCTGGACACATACACCCTGCCAAGACTAAACCAGGAAGAAGTTGAATCCATGAACAGACCAATAACAAGTGCTGAAATTGAGACAGTAATTAATAGCCTACCAACCAAAAATGCCCAGGACGAGATGGATTCACACCATAATTCTACCAGAGGTACAAAGAGGAGCTGCTACCATTTCTTCTGAAACTATCCCAAACAATAGAAAAAGAGGGACTCCTCCCTAACTCATATTATGAGGCCAGCATCATCCTGATACTAAAACCTGGCAGAGACATAACAAAAAAAGAATGTTTCAGGCCAATATCCCTGATGAACACTGATGCAAAAATTTTCAATAAAATACTGGCAAACCAAATCCAGTAGCACATCAAAAAGCTTATCTGCCATGATCAAGTTGGCTTCATCCCTGGGATGCAAGGCTGGTTCAACATGCACAAATCTATAAAGGTAATCCATCACATAAACAGAATCAAGACAACCACATGATTATCTCAATAGATGGAGAGAAGGCCTTCAACAAAATTCAACAGACCTTTATGCTAAAAACTCTCAATAAACTAGGTATCAATGGATCATATTGCAAAATAATAAGCTATTTATTACAAACCCACAGCCAATATCATACTGAATGGGCAAAAACTGGAAGCATTCCCTTTGAAAACTGGCACTAGACAAGGATGCCCTCTCTCACTACTCCTATTCAACATAATATTGGAAGTGCTATCCAGGGCAATCAGGCAAGAGAAAGGAATAAAGGATATTCAAGGAAGAGAGGAAGTCAAATTGTCTCTGCTTGCAGAAGACAAAGTTAGATATTTAGAAAACCCTATCATCTCAATCCAAAATCTCCTTAAGCTAATAAGCAGCTTCAGCAAAGTCTCAGGATACAAAATCAGTGTGCAAAAATCACAAGCATTCCTATACACCAATAATAGACAGCCAAATCATGAGTGAACTCTCATTCACAATTGCTACAAAAAGAATAAAATACCTAGGAATGCAACTTACAAGGGATGTGAAGGACCTCTTGAAAGAGAACTACAAATCACTGCTCAAGGAAATCAAAGAGGACACAAACAAATGGAAAAACATTTCATGCTCATGGACCCAGGAAGAATCAATATCATGAAAATGGCCATTCTGCCCAAAGTCATTTGTAGATTCAATGCTATTCCTATCAAGCTACCTTTGATTTTCTTCACAGAACTGGAAAAAACTACTTTAAATTTCATATGGAACCAAAAAAGAGCCCGTATAGCCAGGACAATTCTAAGCAAAAAGAACAAAGCTGGAGGCATCACACTACCTGACTTCAAACTATACTACAAGGCTACAGTAACAAAAACAGATAATATAGACCAATGCAACAGAACAGAGGCCTCAGGAATAATGCCACACATCTACAACCATCTGATATTTAACAAACCTAACAAAAACAAGCAATGGGGAAAGGATTCCCTGTTTAATAAATGGTGTTGGGGAAACTGGCTAGCCATATAAGGAAAACTGAAACTGGACCCCTTCCTTATACCTTACACAAAAATTAACTCAAGATGGATTAAACGCTTAAATGTAAAACCTAAAACCATAAAAACCCTGGAAGAAACCCTAGGCAATACCATTTGAGATATAGGCATGGGTAAAGACTTCATGACTAAATCACCTAAAGCAAGGCCACAAAACCCAAAATTGACAAATGGGATCTAATTAAACTAAAGAGCTTTTGTATAGCAAAAGAAACTATCATCAGCGTGAACAGGCAACCTACAGAATGGGAGAAAATTTTTTCAATCTATTCATCTGACAAAGAGCTAATATTCAGAATCTACAAGGAACTTAAACAAATTTACAAGAAAAAAATCCCATCAGAAAGTGGGACAAGGATGTGAACAGAAAAGAAGACATTTATGCAGCCAACAAACATATGAAAAAAAGCTCATCATCACTGGTCATTAGAGAAATGTAAATCAAAACCACAATGAGATACCATCTCATGCCATTTAGAATGGTGATTATTAAAAAGTCAGGAAACAAAAGATGCTGAAGAGGATGTGGAAAAATAGGAATGCTTTTACACTGCTGGTGGGAGTGTAAATTAGTTCAATCATTGTGGAAAACAGTGTGGCGATTCCTCAAGGTTGTAGAACCAGAAATACCATTTGACCAGCAATCCCATTACTGGGTATATACCCAAAGGATTATAAATAATTATACTATAAAGACACATGCACACATATGTTTATTGCAGCACTATTCACAATAGTAAAGACTTGGAATCAACCCAAATGCCCATCAATGTTAGACTTGATAAAGAAAATGTGGCACATATACACCATGGAATACTATGCAGCCATAAAAGGGAATGAGTTCATGCCCTTTGCTGGGACATGGATGAAGCTGGAAAACATCATTCTCAGCAAACTAACACAGGAACAGAAAACCTAACACTACATTCTCACTCATAAGTGGGAGTTAAACAATGAGAACATATGGGCACAGGGAGGGGAACATCACACACCAGGGCCTGTTGGGGGGTGGGGAGCAAGGTGAGGGATAGCATTAGGAGAAATACCTAATGCAGTTCACGGGTTGATGGGTGTAGCAAACCACCATGGCAAATGTATACCTGCATGTTCTGCACATGTGTCCCAGAACTTAAAGTATAATTTTAAAAATGGCAGTCTGGATGAAGAATTGGACTAATACCCTCAATGTCTCATTTTGTCTATGTATCGTCCATGTTCATGGCATGGACTTGCCCATAGCAACATAGGCAAACTGCTATCTATGGGGTAAGAAATGAGAATTTCCTAACCTCCAAAATTTCACCCATTATCTACTTGAAATAAAATCATTAGAGCTGCTGTTCCTTCCGATCATTCATTCGAATTCAAGTATTCACTGGAAGGTAACAGCCTGAAGTCACTATAAGTTGACTTCCAGCTAGGATTAAAAGACAGCCCTGTGGGAACACAACGCCGAGTGGGTGTTTTCATACCCCATGTGTTGGTACCTGGAGCTGGATCACCAGAACTAGAGTGGGAGGGAGCTTTAAGTAGAGTAAAGAGGATCTAAAACTCATTTTGCCTTTGCCACAATGTTCAGGAACTCCCAACTTGGCCCTGTTAGAGCTGCTTTGACAGGTAGCATCAATGTCTCCTGTGGTTTACAGAAAATCTCTACTTTTTTTTTTGGTTTAGCTAATGCTGTATCTATGCAACAAGAAAGCCACCAATTTAAAACATAAGAAATTCAGTTAATCAAGAAGTTGTTCAAGACAACAAACTAGTTTGGCTTCAAGACACCAAACGAGTTTGGCTGATTTGTCACTGGTTTAATGAAAAGTACTGGGGTCGTGTAGCTGCAATCAATTAAACATTGCTTCTTTCAACCTCTCCCCTACTGGGGATTGTGGAAGAAAATTTAGTAGTTAGGTTTAAATAGAAGAATCAAAAAGATTTCAAAAAAATTAGGCACTCTCTTCCAACTTTTCAAATGTATACCTTTTCCTTTTAATTGTGCTATGCCAGCATTTACAGGCAAACCCTTATAAACTAACTTTGCATTCAAACTGACTGTTTCAGGAGGGAATTAGTACTTGCATTTGCTAGGTTGATCACCTTTCAGGAAAAAAACAAAAACAAAAAAAAAGAAAACAAAAACGGGTCCAGTTTGTTTTCAGAATAGCATTAAAGAGTCCTAACTCCAATCTACTAATTCTGAAAACAAAAGCAGTTAAAACTATTTGAGACTCTGCTTAGATAAAAAGTTACATACAGTTAGATTGTGCTTATTAATGGATAAAATAGTAGAGAATGATTAACAGGCATAATTATTTGACTACTGTTATAAATCAGAATAAAATATTTCTATTTCTAGATCTGTGGGCAAAATTTCCAGGATAAAGTGCAAAATATTGAGATGACACTCAGATCACTCATAAAAGGTCTAAGAAATCATCAGAGAAAAAGAACCACAAACACAATCAATCCTCAGAATCTTGCTGCTCACATCCCCTTTCTAACTGAACCTGCTAAATCAACTCTCTTAAAATATTCACCAACACACCCATTGCTCTACATACTAAAAAAGAAAACAACTTTTTGAAATAAGGTTTAAAAGAGGTATATTGTATAACATGGTGACTACAGCCAACAACAATAAATTGTATTCTTGAAAAATGCTGAGTAGATTTTTGAGTGTTCTCACCAAAAAAATAATAACTATATGAGATAATGCATATATTAATTAGCTTGATTTAGCCATTTCACAATGTAACTTATTTCAAAACATCACAATGTACCTGACATATACAATTTTATCTGTAAATTTAAAAAATAATACAGGGTACTCTAAACTCCTTTAAAAAATAAAGATTAAGTTTTTTCCCACTGGCCCTCAGTTGCCTAACCATTCTGCCCCATTTCATCAAACTGTTGGGAATGTGTTTATTGTTTTTATTAGCTAACATTTATTGAGTGTTTACGGTATGCCTGGCACAATGCTAAGTATTGTAATATTCCAAAAGAAGAGGGTCATTTATAATCAATATATAATGCATCACATTACATTATCGTGCCTATGGATTAAGTTTATTGAGAGTAAAAGAGAATAAAGAGATAATGGTTTTTAAATGTTTTTCTTAAACTCTCTTTAAATCATAATGTATCAATCTTTGTACTAGTCCAGATTGAAATTTAAAGGAAAAATGTTTAAATATGTTAAATACATAATAATTCTGGGAACTTACATATGAAATTTTCATGTTTCAAAAACTCCCAATACAGTTGTAGGAGGTGAGACTCCACATTAAAATATATCAAGTGACAGAACAGCTTTGAATATTGGAAGCATTTATGTTACAGACTGGCAGTAAGACTTGGCTGACTGACTGACTGATCCTTCAAGTTCTCATCTTAGAGTTCCAGAAGGTTTCTATGAAGTTTCTTACACTGGGGAACTTTTAAGATTTCAAAAAAGGGTTTGTTGTCTCATCATTTTCCCTGACAAACTTTTAACATTCTGTTTCCAAATAGATGAACAAATCATTTCACAAATGGCAAGTGGTGAAGCTGTACTTATTGGAAAGATAAAGATGAAACAAACCTGCCAACACAAAACATCACATTTCCCAACGGATCAGATAAAAAAAAAATTGCTATTGATTGGACTTGATTCACATATGTGTCAGCAGCCTAAAAGCTCTGTTCCATGAAGCATTTAAATGACTGCAACTAAAATTATTTAAAAGGAGTCAGAAAATGGGTTGTTCCAAATAAGCAAAAGCCTATAATAACATACTAAATTTTGTCCTTGTACCTATTTTCATATTGAGGCCCCTCTTGATTCTTCTCTTTTATGCAACTTATTTTCCACTGTGCATTTCCATATGTTACCCCATTATAAGTGTCTGTTAATTCTGCAGGTCATTGTAGTAGATTTTATTTTATTTTATTTTTTTTAAAAAAAGATGGGGTTTCACCATATTGGTCGGGCTGGTCTTGAACTCCCGACCTCAGGTGATCCGCCTGCCTTGGCCTCCAAAGTGCTTGGATTATAGGCATGAGCCACCGTGCCCAGCCTAGATTTTATTTTTATTCCCAGTTATTTGCTGATCCTTCCAGTGGGATGATTTTGCTTTCTGCTCCATTGAGGTCAGGCCTTGTCATGTGGGTTGCTTTGGTCCAGAAAATGTGATGAAAATCGTGGCACTATTTCCAAGCTTAAGCTTTGAAAGTGACCACATGTGATCTCTATGTCTTTCACCCCTGCCAAGAACACAGTCATGTCCCAGGTAGGCAGCTCTTTGGCCTGAAGCATGGAGGAGAAGCACAAGTAACATGAGAGAGAAACAAATCTAAATTGTTCTAAGCCTCTGAGGTCTGAAATTCCCCAGTCAGACTATTGTTGACTAAGGCAATCAATGGCCTTCACATTTTTTAACTGTATATGTCCTAAAACAATTTTGAGAAACTAGAGGTCTCCTCTAAACTGTTAAATTTAACAGCTAAAACTTTCCATTTTATGCCTAAAAATGTTCAAAAGTTGTCACTTACAACACATTGTAAATATTAATCATTTAAATAAAACTATTCCATCATTCTCTTAAACATGCCAAATTGGGTAAAATATCTAGTCATAAGACAAACTATCTTGTGTTTTAAAATGACATAAACAAGTTTTCTTTGATAGTTGGAAAATTTACATCATTTCTTTCTGCTCTAGAATTTTTATTTTTCATTTTACATTCCCCACAAAGTTGAATTCTGGTATTATTAGTCACCCATTCAAACTGATTTGGAATTAAATCCATTACATTTTTTCATTTTTATAGATGTAAGCAATTTAAAAATTCTTCATATAAGTAAATTAGAATGGCAAAAATTGTGCTTCTAACTTAAATGCCCAAAATTATATTGTAATCCGTCAAAAATTATTTTAATGTTTCATTGGCTGATGATTAGATTCTCCTTTAATTTTGTCAAAACTTAAGAATTGTAAATAACTGAGTTTTCAAACTATTCATTATCTAGTCACTATACTCATTAAGCTAATTTTGGAAAATTATTTTTTGAAAGGCTTTACTGAGGCTTATCAACAAATATATGATTATACTTGTTACTCTTTTATGTGAAAACATTTTGTGTAATCTAATGTAGAATGAATTTGGAAAATCAAAATATTGTTAATTATATTAATTATAGTACTTCTTACTGAAAATATTTTTAATAACATATTTTTTTTAGATGGAGTTTCACTCTTGTTGCCCAAGCTGGAGTGCAATGGAACAATCTCAGCTCACTGCAACCTCCATCTCCTGGGTTCAAGTGATTCTCCTGCCTCAGCCTCCTGAGTAACTGGGATTACAGGCAGGAGCCACCATGCCCAGCTAAATTTTGTATTTTTGGTAGAAACAGGGTTTCACCATGTTAGCCAGGCTGTTCTCAGACTCCTGACCTCAGCTGATCTACCCACCTCAGCCTCCCAAAGTGCTGGGATTACAGCTGTGAGCCACTGCACCCAGCTGATAACATAATTTTGTCTGACCATTCAATAAATGCACCCAAACCTCATAACTGCAGACTCAGCTCTGTCAATTTATGGAGGTATCCACCACACAAAGCCAGTTGTCATTACAAAACCAATCAACCAAACTGTATTTGCTTTCTATTAGAAAAAGTCTGTCCTCATTTTTCAATCTAAGTAACTGTTAACACAATGTTCCTGTAACAAGCATCTCACTTCTGAATTCTAACATAGATAGAACACTGGAACAGACCTTTTCCATGAGGTTGTTACCTGAACAAAATAAGCCTCCTCTGACCTTCAGTATTTCCAAGCATAATCTTTGGGAGCCACCATGTTTTACTGCTGTGTCTCTTTCTTCTGTCGTGGGCACTGTTACACACCAGGCTGGAGCTGCTCTGTGTCTGTACCCTGAAGTGAAGAGAGCACACAGTATATTCTCTTCATTCTCCTTTCATGTGTCTCTCCTGGTGAAGTACCGCACTCATCGACAAGTAAGGGATATAAGAAAATGTCAGTGCTTCCGCTACCCTACTTTACAACATATTTGAGTTTGGAGCATTGCCACAGAAGCTGAAATACCATTTCTAATGCCATAGTTTTCACCCAACAGAAATACGTAAAAGAGAAAGTCACAAAGTCCTTTAATCAGTGAAATCATCATAATAACAGATTTTTTTATGGGATTGGAAATTTTTATACCCCTGAACGATTCACTGTGGTAAGATTTCAGAGGTGTGAATTTATGCCTTTTTTTTTGGAAAGTGAAAACAAAGGCAGAAAAGAAGGATGCACGTGGCTTCCTGAATTGCAGGCTCTTTCCAAGACAGCGATCACAGAAAACAGTATGTATGGATGTTGAACATATGTAAACCGATGCTCTTAAAACAATTTATCCCCATGTAGCTTTTGGAAAGATTTTCTATTCCCCAACAGGTCCCAGGACCCCAGTGTTGCTGTAGGCTTCAAAGCAACTGAGATTTTATGTAATTCATAATGCTTGAAAAATAAGACATTTATTCTCTACTATGTACATTCATTTTCCATTACTGTATAACAAACACCAGTGGAAGAAAATACACATGTATTACTTCACAGTTTCCATGGGTCTAAGTACACACAACCCAAGCACATCTTCACTGAGTTTTCAACCCAGGGTAAGCTGCCTCAAAATGTCAGCCAGTGCTGCCATCTCATCTAAGGCTGAGCTCCTCTTCCAAGCTCACTGGTTACTGACAAGATCCAAGTTGTAGGATTGTAGGACTGAGGCTCTCTCTTCTAGAGGCTGCACATGTCCCCTGCCATGTGACCCTCTCCACAATGTGGCAGTTTGTTTTCTTAAAACCAGCAGAAAAATGTCTCTGCTGCTTCTTTTGTCTCTGACCTCTAGACCCTCCTCTAAAAGGTTCATCTGATTAGGTCAGGCCTACCCAATTAATCCCCCTTTTGGTTAACCTAAATTGAACTAATTTGGGGGTTTAATTACATCTATAAAATTCCTTTGCCTTTGCTATATAATGTAACATAATCCAAAAAGTAATATTCCATCATTTTTGTTATGGGCTGCTAGTTAGATACAAGCTACAGGCCCCACCCATAATCAAGAGGAAAGAGTCTTACAAGGGGTGGGTCATTGGGCTTCATCTTAGAATTCTGCCTACTATACTATTTAAGCCAAAAACAACATTAAAATCATGAATATAACAAGCACGGAGTGTTTTCTTCAAGTTCAGAATACAAAATTTAAAGGACACCCCTAGAACACTCATTATTTAGTGATCCTTAGAAGAATTACCAGGGAAATTAGTTTACAACATAGATTTTCCTGGCCCCACCCCTAGAGAGTCTAATTCAGCTGGCAAAGAGTCAACCAGGAATCAGCATTTTAAATAAGTTCTCTCTGATGATTCTGAACTTTGAAAACTCCTAAACAGTGCTTCCATAATTAAAGAATGACTTAAATTTTCCTAAGGCTCTTCAGTTTGGGCCAAAGAATTTCTCCAAATGTTCTTTTTAGCCCCTTTGTTTTATTAAAGCTTTATTTCACAGGCTCCACCTCTCTGCTTAGCATCTAACATATTGAGAAACCTTTACATAGGTTTAGGAAGTACCCTTCGGTGTAAATAGTCTTTCCTGTAAGAGTAAGCAGACACCCTTCTCTCTGCTGTAAACCAAATATAAAAATTTTTAAACAGCCATGGAGTGGATAGAAACCTGGTTTCTTCTCCAAATGGAGTTTCTACATTCTTCTCCAAATGGAGGAAAAAATGGGAAAGAACAAAAGTGTAACTCTAACGCAGGCCAGGAAACTCCCTTAGCAGTGACCACTTCAGTGGTATGTACCCTACTAAGACTCCTGCTGATTTCTGAAGATAGGACCTCCTTGGACACTCTGGTCAAAACAGGGTGGGAAAGCAGCGGTGGCCCCAATGATGTGCCTCTCTATTTTCCACATAAACTCTACCTAACTTATGAGACCACGGCAAAAGTTCAAGGTAGTATATAACTTGGGTTAAATCGGATTGTAAGACTTTCAAGTGCCAGAGTTTCAGAGAAGAAAAACACTGGGAAAAAGTTCTAGAAGTTACTGAGGGACATCAGGACATCAGTAGGCATCATCATCAGCATAAGTTACAGATACACAAAAAGAAACAAGGTACCATAAAGATAAGTAAGAGGGAAGAAACCCACAGCACTTAATTCACTCAATTAATAGCTATTGAGTGCTTATAATGTATTGTATCGTGCTCTAAGCATTATCACAGCTCCTCTACATTTTGCACTAGAGAGAAGAGGTTTGCTTTCTCACTGCCTGGTTTAGCCCTTCTTGAAAAGCTTGTAAAACATGCCATACTCCTCTCAGCATAAGATCATCTGTGATCAGTAAGAAAGAAGGCTGCTGTGACAACTGTTCCTTACTCCTTCTTAACCCAAGGGTATCAAACCAGGCCAATTACAGTTCTCCCTTACAACTTGACCTTGACTTCTAAGGAAAATTCTCAAAGATGGAAAGAGAGGCAGATCAGTGTGGCTGTCAGGGGGTAGGAATAATGCATATGGCTCATTCCCTATGTGGATAACCCAAAGAGAATAGGTAAAATAAAGGAACCAAAATGTGCAGCCTCATAAGAGGGTTGAGGCTGACATATGCACTGTTCTACTTTTCCCACTTGTTAAACTGGCAGTTCACACTGGCTGACCCAAGTAAAATATCTGAGTAGGTAAAATGTCTGTGTCAACCCAACCTTCCAAGTCATATCTACATTCTTTCCCTCCCATAACCCTTCCTGTGACTCCATGTTCTCTTTCTTGGATTCCACACACTATATCCTTGAATTCTCTTCCTATTAAAACAAGTTGTCAGAAAAGAATCAGAAAGCCACTTATATGACCTTAAAAAACAGGTTGATTTTTCTAATCTTTATTTTGTATTGTAGTTTAACAAATTATAGTTGTATATATTTAGGGAGCACAATGTGATGCTATGATTTATGAATACAGTGTGAAATAATTAAACCTAATTAACATATTCATGATCTCAAATACGTTTTGTGGTGAGAACACTTGAAACTTTCAGTGATTTTGAAATGTGCAATACATTATTATTTACTATATTTGAAGATTTTAGTGGTGCAAGTCACCTAATCAATTGTCACTACTGTATCTAGAAACCAATCTTGAAAATGTGTGATGGCTTTTTTAGCGCCATCTGCTCGCTGCGCCGCCTCCTTCTACTCCAGCCGCCACTGCCGCGCGGAGTCACTGCTTGTGCTGCTCCGGCTGCCTGGCTCCTCATAGTAGTCATCGATATTTGGAGTTCTTACAACATAGCAGACATTAACAACAGAGGGCAGCACTCTGAACTTAATTAAGATTTGGATGACGTTGAAAAAGAAGAAACTGATGAAGAAACAAAAATCAAAAAGCACATCAGCTAACTGTTCAGATGATGCAAAATCCTCAGATTCTTGCAGCCCTTCAGGAAAAACTTGATGGCCTGGTAGAAACACCAACAGATTACATTGAAAGCCTGCCTAGGGTAGTTAAAAGATGAGTGGATGCTCTCAAAAACCTGCGAGTTAAATGTGCACAGATGGAAGCCAAATTCTATGAGGAAGCTCACGAACTTGAAAGGAAGTATCCTGTTCTCTGTTGGCCTTTATTTGATAAGCGATTTGAGATTATTAATGCAATTTATGAACCTACAGAAAAAGAATGTGAATGGAAACCAGATGGAGATGAGATTTCGGAGTTGAAAGAAAAGGCCAAGATTGAAGATGAGAAAAAGAATGAAGAAAAAGACGGCCCCAAAGGAATTCCTGAATTTTGGTTAACTGTTTTTAAGAACGTTGACTTGCTCAGTGATACGGTTCAGGAACATAACCCTATTCTAAAGCACTCGAAAGATTAAAGTGAAGTTCTCAGATGCTGGCCAGACTATGCATTTTCTCTTAGAATTTCGCTTTGAGCCCAATGAGTATTTTACAAATGAAGTGCTGACAAAGACATAGGATGAGATTAGAACCAGATGATTCTGATCCCTTTTCTTTTGATGGACCAGAAGTTACGGGTTGTACAGGATGCCAGATAGATTGGAAAAAAGGAAAGAATGTGACTTTGAAAACCAATAAGAAGAAGCAGAAACACAAGGGACGTGGGATAGTTTGTACTGTGACTAAAACAGTTTCCAATGACTCTATTTTGTTACCCCTCCTGAAGTTCCTGAGAGTGGAGATCTGGATGATGCGGCTGAAGCTATCCTTGCTGCAGACTTCAAAATTGGTCATTTTTTACATGAGCATATAATCCCAAGATCAGTGTTATAACTTACTGGAGAAGCTATTGAAGATGATGATGATAATTATGATGAAGAAGTTGAAGAAGCATATGAGGAAGGGGAAGAAGAAGGAGATAAGGAAAATGATCCGGACTATGACCCGAAGAAGGATCAAAACCCAGCAGAGTGCAAGCAGCAGTGAAGCAGGATGTATGTGGCCTTGAGGATAATCTGCACTGTAATAGCCTAAACACAACTTTTATTTACATAAAGCCTTATGTTTTTGTACTTTCTTGGTAGACTAGGTAATCTTTTTTAAAGGACAGGAAACTGATATTTTAAAGACCAATTTGTTCCACCTAGCATTTTAACTAGTTTTCCTGCCAGATATGTTGAATGGACAAATTCTGTCATGCATGTTCATTCATTGCTACATAATTGGGTTCTTCTGGAATAATTTTTTGCAGCTCTTGGAGTACAGTTATGAAAATTAACAACTGTTAAGGGAAATACCTTTTCATAATTTTTTCATTGAAGAACCAAATTATTTTTTCAGCTGGTTGTTGAATAGGGTTAAGTCTGCTTAAATTAGCTGTGCCTTTCATTACTTTGCTACAGAAATGCAGTGACTTATACTAAGACAATTCATCATTTAAAAAAAAAAGGCAAGACAACTATATGGTTAAGAATTTCCAGTATGACCACATCCAATAACTGTATTAGATTGTTAATGGATTATTGTGCTATAGGTGACATAATTAATTATAAAGTAACCTGACTCAGTATAGTTACTGGTACCACAGTGAGGTGTTTGAAACAGGATTTTCAGACGTTAGCCTGAATTTAACTGTACTTTTAAATTTAACCTCCATTAACTAAGCATCTTTTCTTTGTGGTAGGATCTACTTTCTGCTTCCCTGGAAAAGATGAATTTACATCATTTGACAAGCCTATTTTCAAGTTATTTGTTGTTTTTTTGCTTGCTTTTGTTTTTGCAGCTTAAAATAAAAATTTCAAATACAAAAAAAAAAATAAAATGTGTGATGATGCTCTTTTAATAGCTGAAAGGAAATTATTGTGTGCTTGTTCTTACTTTGTCCCTGTTTTGTTATAAAATACTTAAGTAAAAGGAGATTATTTATCCTCATTGAATTTCCAAAACTTATATTTACATTTCTCATTTTTTAATGATGGAGAGAAAAGTTAGTTGTTTTACTTTGATAAGCTTGGCACAGAACCTATCACTTTTTGGTGCTTTTGATCACAATTCTGTTACCAGAATCCTAGCAATTAGGTATATGCAAGGAATAACCTAATCACTTTAATACAACAATATGAAGTGCTGCAGGCAGTAACTAGTGAACACCAAATCACTAGTGTTTTAATTTGTGACATGTTAGAATAACAGGACTTTCTTTAGTATAAATATTCTATTAACTAATCCTTGTGCTGTTAAGTAAAAGGCTTAACTCCTGGGTCTGAAAAAGGCACTGACCCCTGCTAAATCTTGAGCACTGATACCAGTTGAAGCCTTGTCTTCAGAACCAGGAGAAGCTGATAATCAAAATGAACTGCTTTCAAGAGACACAGGAGTTGATTGTATGGACAGAAATAATAGGGGACTGAAATAATTTTTATGGCTTTGTTTGAAACACTGCTGATTCTTGAAAGTTTGGAGAACTTTTTATATTTTGAGCTATCTATAGCATTTAACAATTGAGTACAGTATACTGTTGTAAACAGAATTTGAGGCACATTTCTTACTCTGCCTAATTTCTCCAGAATTTGTAAATTATGTGTGAATATACTTAATTTATGGCAATGTGCTTGTTTGCATATGTTCAATAAGAATCTGTTTGGTTTTAGAACTGGACACAATTAGAGGAACTGGTTATTTCCCCCAGGACTTTGACTGAAATGGCCTTGTGAAAGGTTCCAGCAGGCCAATTTAAAAGAGCCTATTTGGACAATGATTTTTGCCACACTTTGTCTGGATAATCAGGCCAAGTATATGAGACTGAAGCTTATTCTGCAGGTAGACTAGTCCTGCTGAGCTTAGTCTTTGGTAAAAGTGGTGAACTGGAGAGAGAAAGATTGTGTTTCAGAAGACAATGATAGTATTAGATTAACCTTTGACTCCTGGGGAGCCATTCATGGTATGGAGCTACCCACAATCCCCCTCCTTAGCATGAATCAGCCAGAAAGATCAACAACCAGATTACCCATGATTGAGGCACTGATAAATAGAAAGGGGGGACTAAAGCCAAACCAATCGTCCCATAGACAGTTTTTTGTTTGTTTGTTTTGGATAAACATAGAAATTGACCCTTCTGGTCTTAAAGCTTGAAATCTACATTGGTTTATCAGAGTTCCTTCCTCAGGGGAAGACCTCCAGGCCTCTCAAAAAGTACCAAAGAACTGAAACTCATGAGATTACCACATCCAGACAATGATGCACCAGGCCCCTCATTCATCATGAATTGCTTTCTTACCTCTTTCCAGTTCCTGTTTTCCCTACTATATAAGCCCCTAGCTTTAGCAGGTCAGGGAGATGGATTTGAGACTGATCTCCCATATCCTCGGTGGTAGCACTCGATTAGAGCCTTCTTTCTTGGCATTACTCATCATCTCAGTCATTGACTTTCTGTGCAGTGAGCAGCAGGACCTAGACCTAACCTCTGGTGTATCAGCAACATATTCACCATGCTGTCTAATATATTTCAAAGAAAAAAATATTTATTTCTTCTGTATAATTGAGGATTTGTACCCTTTGAGCATTATCTCCTCATTTCCTCCAACTCCCAGCCTGTAGTCACCACCTGCAATGGTTTCAATGTCCTCTCCAAAACTCATGTTGAAACTTAATCCCCAACATGGTCATATTGAGATGGAGCATGAAGGCTCTGCCCCCATTAATGGTTAATCCTTTCAAGAATTAATGAGTTAATGGATAAATGAGTTATCATGGGGAGGCAGGAAACTGGTGGTTTTATAAGAAGAGAAAGACATACCTGAGTTTCATATTAGCACACTCAGCCCCCTCACCCTGTGATTCCCTGCATGCCTTAGTACTTTTCGGAGAGTCCACACCAACAGAAAGTCTCTCACTAGAGGTAGCCCCTCAACCTAGGACTTTTCAACCTCCAGAACTATAAGAAATACATTTTGTTTCTTATAAATTACCCAATTTTAGGCATTCTCTTATAAGCAACAGAAAATGGACTAACACATTACTGTTGTACTCTGTTTTTTTTGAGTTCATTTGTTCTAGATTCCACATATAAGTAAGAACATGCAGTATCTGCCTTTCTGTCTGGTTTATTTCACTTAGCATAAAGTTTTCTAATTTTATCCATGTTGTCACAAATGACAAAACCTTTTTTAAGGCTTAATAGTATTCCATTGTGTGTGTGAGGGCATGTTGTGTGTGTGCATTTTATACATATATATATGTATGTATGTATATGTATACACACACACACACACACATACCACATTTTCTTTATTCATTCGTCTCTTGAAGGACACTTAGATTGATCTATAACTTGGCTATTGTGAATAGTACTGCAATGAACATAGGAGTGCAGACATCTCTGACATACTAAATTTCAATTTTTTTGAGTAAATACCCAGATTGCTGGATTATATGTTAATTCTATTTTATGTTTTTTGAGAAACAACCATACAAATTTTCATAATTATATACTAACTTACATTCCCAACAACAGTGTACAAGGGTTCCTAGCCATTATGACAAGTGTGGGGTAATATCTTATTGTGGTTTTAATCTGCATTTTCCTAATAATTAGTTATATGGAGCATTTTTTCAAATATCTGTTGACCATTTGTATGTCTTATTTTGAGAAATACCTGTTCAAGTCCCTTGCATATTTTTCCCTTTATATATGCCAAGCCACATTGCCCATTTTTTAATCGCATTGTTTTCTTTCTATAGAGTTGAGTTGCTTATGCATTTGGAAATTAATGCCTTATCAGATGTATGGTTCACAAATATTTTCTCCATTCAGTATGTTGTCTCTTCACTGTGTTGACTGTTTCCTTTGCCATACAGAAGCTTTGTAATTTGTTGCAGTCCTATTGCTTATGGTTGCTTTTGTTGCTAGTGCTTTTAAGGTCATATCCAAAAAATCATTGCCCAGCCCAATGTCTTGAAGCTTTTTCCCTGTTAATATCTATTCTGTAATGTTACAGTTTTAGGTCTTACATTTAAGTTTTTATTTATTTTGAGTTGATTTTTATATATGAAGTAAGAGAAGGGTCTAATTTCATTCCTCTGCATATGGATATACAGGTTTTTTCAAAACCGTTTATTGAAGAGTTCTTTTCCCAATGTGTATATTTGGCACCCTTGTCAAAAATCAATTGACTGTACATGCATGAGTTCATTTCTGGGCTCACTATTTTGTTCTATTAGTCAATTAGTCTATTTTTATGTCAGCATCATTCTTTTTTAATTACTATTGTTTTGTAATGTAGCTTGAAATCAAGTAATGTGATGCCTCTAGCTTTGTTCTTTGTGCTCATGATTGCTTTGGCTATTGAACTGTTTTGAGATTCAACATAAATTTTAGAATTTTTTAATTTAATTTTCATAAAATGAAAATTTACATTGGAATTTGGATAGGAATGATATTAAATCTGTAGGTTGCTTTGGGTAGTATGGACGATTTAACAATATTCTTTACATTTATGAACACAGGATATCTTTCCATTTATTTGTGTCTTCTCCAGTTTCTTTCATTAATGTTTTAAAGTCTTTTGGTATACAGATCTTTTGCCTCCCTGGTTTAATTTATTCCTTCTTGGTTAATTTTATTATTTTATTATAGCTGCCTTAAATGCAATTGTTCTCCTTCTTTTTTGAAATGTTTTTGTTAATGTATAGAAACACTACTGATTTTTGTGTATTGATTTTGTATCCTACAACTTTACTGTTTTCATTTATTAGTTCTAACAGTTTTTTGATGAAAGAATTAGGATTTTCCATATATAATATCATATCATCAGCAAATAGCAACAACCTAACTTCTTTCTTTCCTATTTGGATGCCATTTATTTCTTTCTCTTGCCTAATTGCTCTGGCAAAAACTTTCAATACCGTGTTGAATATAGGCAGTAAGAGTGAGCATATTTAGAGGAAAGGGTTTCAATTTTTCACCATGTGTAATGTTAACTGTGGGCTTATCATATATGGCTTTTACTATGTTGAGGTACATTTCTTCTATACCTAACTTGTTGAGTGTTTTCATTATGAATGGATGTTTTATTTTTTGAAGTGATTTTTGCATCTAATGAGATAATGATATGAGATGATCAAATGGTTTTTGTCCTTCATTCATGCTAATGTGATATACAACATTTATTTACATGCATATGTTGAACCATCTTTACCTCCAAGGAGAAATTCCACTGATTACGGTGAATGATTCTTTCAATGTGTTCCTGAATTTTGCTTGCTAGGATTTTATTGAGGGTTTCTGCATCTATGTTCATCAAGGACATTGGCCTGGGTAAGGTCTGAGACTAGTCCTAGAGACTGGCTATCTAGGAATTCAAGCCAGATAAAACATCTCTCTGTTTTTGGTAGTGACCAACATGGCTTTGTGGGTGGGCTATACTGTTAGCTAGTACCTCTGATTCAATGCCCCCACTGACAGGTACATAGAGCTATCACCAAGATTCATGTGCTCACTGCTGTCGGCTCTGTCTCCTTGTTTTGTTTCTACCTAACCCCTGGTGGCCTAGCTGTGCTGTACTATTTTCCACTGTGTTGTCTTTGAGGTGAGGTGGGAGTGGGCTTCCTGGGAAGCATCTCAGAATGTTACGAGAGCTGAATGTCCACCTCCAGTTCTCTTTTCTTCTGTAGAAACTGGTCCCTGGAGATTCCTCCCTATATGGCACTGTGCCAACTTGGGTAGGGTGAAGACAACAACCTACCCTTTCTCTTACCCTTTCCATGCAGCTTTATTTCATTCCATGGACCACACAGGTGACTTGGGCCCTGTATCTATTTGAAAGCTGTTCACCAAGGTGTTCTTATCTGTGGATAGCTGCTAGTTTAACTCTCTGTGGGAAATAGTGAAGCCTGGGACCTCTTATTCTATCATCTTGTTGCCATCACCAAGTAAATTATTATTGTCTTTATTTTAACACCAATATAAGTTTATAAAGGATTCCCTTTTGTGAAAATTAAAGTATTAGTCCATGGAAAAGACAGATTTGTTTTTGTTGGATTTTTTTGAAGGAAGACAAAATTTCTAAAATCATTCCATATAGGCAGTACTTTGGACTTAAAGCTTTACAAATATTTGAAAGAAAAAGTAAGGGAAAATCATATTCATTACAGTATCTACAGTTCTTTGAAACATAACGTGCAGGGTTTTTTTCAGCTTTTAAAAGAGCTTAAAAGTTGTCACTCATCTTTTCAGTAAGAAAAACTTGAATAAACTGAAAATCAATGACTTTTCTAGGCTCTTTCAAAGGACTAAGGTTATAGGGAAACCTATCATTCCAAAATCCAAAGAAACAGGTACATGCAGAGAGTCACACCTGAAGCACAAGGCACTGGAGTGATACAATGGTGGGAACGTTTAAATGGTAATTTCAGTAAATTTCTAGAGACTGTGTTTGAACTAGCATAAAGTTAAAAAAATCTCCTTAGGGGTTCCCAAATCTCTGTGTGCTTTAGAAGATCCCTTCATTGCTTTGACATGGGTAAGGGAAGAGTAGCAATTGTGAATACACCAGATCCTTGTTCATAACAATAAACTGCTTTCCAGGAGAAAAGACTATCCCTTTCTTAGCTGGGGAAAGGGATCCCTCCTACCTTAGACCCCTCTAGCCTTCCTGCCTCACCTTCCTGTCGCTGGGGAGAGAAGAGAGGAAAGAAAGCCAATAGGGATAAGAAGCTTGGGGAATTGATTGGAAACACTGTGGCCAGGGAAAGGAGGAGGGAAATAAAAAGCAGTTGTATTAGGAAAAAACAAAGTCATGAAAGTCACACATGAGAAACATATTCCCACTGAGACTGAGAATTAATCTTCAGATTAAAGAACATGCATCCTTCCTACTTTACCGCTGTACCAACAGGATTCCTCTATAATAACAGTGGATTATGGCTGAAAGAGACGCACGGGATACACTCTCTCCAAAGAGGAGTACTTAGCTTAACTCCTCACTCTTTAGTGTGAGCTGCACTTATATTTTCTTTAAAAAGAGTACAGCATGGAAAGGGGGAACAAAGAGTGATTTCACAGTAGGTCAACCTGAAGACCATTACTTTATAAAAATTAACATCAACAATGATAAGTCCTGTTTGTAGTATGTATGCTTGATATGATGTGAAGAAAATGGCATTTCATCTCTATGGTCTTCCTCTCAAAAATCCATAACCTGGCCTAATCACAAGGAAAACAACAGACATATTCCAATTAAGGAATATCATACAAAATTTGTAATCAATACCAAGGTTTTCAAGGTCATTAATGACAAGGAGAATCAGAAACTGTCCACCAAACAAAGCCTAAGAAGATATGGCATCTAAATGTAACGTGGTACCCTGGGTGGGATGCTAGAACAAAAGAAGAACATTAAAGGATATCTGAATAAGTATGGCTTTTAGTTAATAATACAGGCATACTTCTTTTTATTGCACTTTGCTTTATTGCAGTTTGCAGACATTACAGTTTTTATGAAATGAAGGTCTGTGGCAACCCTACATCAAGCAAATTTATGGTATGGTTTTTCCAACAGTATATGCTCACTTCATACCTCTGTGTCAGCATTTTATAGTAATGAAATATTTTTTAACCAAGCTATGTACATTTTTTAAGACATAATGCTATTTCATACTTAATAGACTATAGTACAGTGAAAACATAACTTACATATTCACTGGAAACCAAAAAAATATGTAACTCACTTTATTGTGATAATCACTTTATTGTAGCAGTCTGAAACCAAACTTTCAATATCTCTGTGGGATGCCTATAATATGTTAATGTTGGCTCATTAATTATAAGAGACATACCATACTAATGTAAGATTTTTAAGAGGAGAGAAACTGGATGTGGGGTGTGAGAAACACATTTAAGCATCCAAACCCAAAGAGTGGACTCAGAGACATGAAGAACAGTGGAAGCAAGACTTTTAATGGAGGCCTTGCAAGATCAGGTGTCTGGTAGGCAGGCACACCTGAAGCAGTTACAGCAAGTAACTTATCCCCTAGCAGGCAAGTCCCTTGCCCAGTTCCTCATTGGTTGAGCACTAAGAGATTACAATCTTCCCGGACGATGCCTAAGTTTCATTATCCCCCTTATAAGATTATACCCCAGTACCCTTCCCCACTTAAGTTTTCATTATATGTAGAACATACAATTTCACAATTTGTCTACAAATCTAAAGCTATTCTAAAATTTTAAAGTTTATTAAATGCAATATCCAGCATACCATAAAAATGTATGAGATGTGAAAGAGTAACATATGACTGATAGAAAGTTAAAAAACAATAAATGAAGGGAGACCACCAGATTAAAAAGTCACAGAATTAGAAGAAAATGACTTGAGGTTGGATCCAAGATGGCCAAATAGGAAGAGCTCTGGAGTGCAGTTCCTAAAGAGAATGCAGAAGTTGAGTGATCACCACATCTCCAAACAAATTTTTACTGCCCTCAGACCAGGAGATTCCCAGGTGGAAAAGCACCACGAGTTTCCAGCACAGCTGTTTCAGCCAATGCAGTGGGTCTCCCAACAAAAACTCACACAAATCTGGACAGCCGTTTCAACTGGCACCTGGAAAGCCTGGGAGACAGAGTCGCACATTCAACTGAAAAAAAGCATACTGAAATAGGGAGCCAAGTGATCTGGCATGGCAGGTCCCACCCCCACAAAGACAAGGAATCTGAAATGGCCTGGATTAAGAGATTCACAGCAAGCACAGCTGGACCCGGGAAAGTCCAGCTCTGTGGGGGGAAGGGCATCCACCATTACCGAGGCAGTGCACCACTACCGAGGCAGTCCACTATTACCAAGGCAGCCCCCATTACAGAGACAGTCTGCCAGCACTGAGGCAGACTGCCATTATCGAGGCAGTTCTAAGTATAACTCTATAAACAAAACTGCAAGGAAGTTCACATAGCAGCTGAGCAGAGCCCACAGCAGCTCAGCAACAACTTTGCTGGCATACTATGACTAGCCTACCTCCTCTCTGGGCAGGGCATCTCTGAAAAAAGGCAGCAGTATGTCAGGAACTTATACATAAAGCCCCACCTTCCCAGGACAGAGCACCTGGGAAAAAAAGGCAGTTATGAGTTCAGCTGCAGCAGACTTTAACATATCTGCCCAGCAGCTCTGAATGGAACAACGGAGCTCACAGCTCAGCACTTGAGCTCCTATAAGGGACAGACTGTCTCCTCAAGCAGCTCCCCAACCCACTTATACCCAAAGAGACATCTCTTAAAGGAGAGCTCAGCCTGACATCTGGCGGGTATCCTTCTGGGACAAAGATAACAGAAGAAGAAACTGGAAGAAACCCTTACTATTCTTCAGTCACTGCAGGTGATCCCCAAGCAAACAGGGTCTGGAGTGGACCTGCAGCAGTCCTACAGGGGAGGGACCTGATTGTTAGAAGGAAAACTAAAAAACAGAAAGAAATAATTTCATCTTCAACAAAAAGGGCGTCCTCTCAGAGATCCCATCCGAAAGTCACCAACTACAAAGACAACAGGTAGATAAATTCACAAAGATGGGAAGAAACCAGTGCAAAAAGGCTGAAAACACCCAAAACCAGAATACCTCTCCTACTCCAAGGGATCACAACTTCTCACCAGCAAGGGAACAAGGCTGCATGGAGAATGAGTCTGATGAACTGACAGAAACAGGCTTCAGAAACTGGTTAATAACAAACTTCTCTGAGCTAAAAGAACATGTTCTAACCTATGCAAAGAAACTAAGAACCTTGAAAAAAGGTTTGATGAAATGCTAAAGGGAATAAACAGCTTAGAGAAGAATATAAATGAATCGATGGAGCTGAAAAACACAACAAGAGAACTTCACGACGCATACACAAGTTTCAATAGCCAAATCGACCAAGCAGAAGAAAGGATATCAGAGATTGAAGATCAACTCAATGAAATAAAACAAGAAGGCAAGATTAGAGGGAAAAAATTGAAAAGAAATGAACAAAGCCTCCAAGAAATATGGGATTATGTGAAAAAATCTAATCTAAGTTTGATAGGTGTAACTGAATGTGACAGAGAGAATGAATCCCAGCTGGAAAACACTCTTCAGGATATTAACCAGGAGAACTTCCCCAACCTAGCAAGGCAGGCCAACATTCAAGTCCAGGAAATACAGAGAACACCACAAAGATATTCCTCAAGAAGAGCAACCCCAAGGCACATAATTGTTAGATTCAACAGGGTTGAAATGAAGGAAAAAATGCTAAGGGCAGCCAGAGAGAAAGGTCAGGTTACACACAAAGGGAAGCCCATCAGACTCACAGCAGATCTCTCTTGGCAGGAACCCTACAAGCCAGAAGAGAGGGGGGGCCAATATTCAACATCCTTAAAGAAAAGAACTTTCAATCTAGAATTCCACATCTAGCCAAACTAAGCTTCATAAGCGAAAGAGAAATAAAATCTTTTACAAACAAGCAATTACTCAGAGATTTCCTCATCACCATGCCTGCCTTACAAGAGCTTCTGAAAAAAGCACTAAACATAGAAAGGAAAATCCAATACCAACCACTCCAAAAATGTACCAAATGGTAAAGAGTATAGCCACAGTGAAGAAACTGTGTCAACTAATGGGCAAAACAACCAGCGAGCATCAAAATGGCAGGATCAAATTCACACATAACAATAATAACCTTAAATGTAAATGGGCTAAATGCCCCAATCAAAAGACACAGACTGGCAAATTGGATAAAAAGTCAAAACCCACTGGTGTGCTGTATCCAGGAAACCCATCTCATATGCAAGGATACACATAGGCTCAAAATAAAGGGATGGAGGAAGAATTACCAAGCAAATTGAGAGTAAAAAAAAAAGCAGGAGTTATAATCCTAGTCTCTGACAAAATAGACTTTTAAACCAACAAAGATCAAAAGAGACAAAGAAGGGCATTACATAATGATAAAAGGATCAATGCAACAAGAAGAGATAAAGATCCTAAATATATACACACCCAGTACAGGAGCAGCCAGATACATAAAGCAAGATCTTAACAACCTACAAAGAGACTTAGATCCCCAAACAATAATAGTGGGAGACTTTAACACTCCACTGTCAATATTAGACAGATCAATGAGACAAAAAATTAACAATGATATCTAGGACTTGAACTCAGTTCTGGACCAAGCAAACCTAACATTTACAGAACTCTCCACCCCAAATCCACAGAATATACATTCTTCTCAGCACCACGTCACACCTACTTTTAAATTTACCAAATAATTGGAAGTAAATCACTCCTCAGCAAATGCAAAAGAACGGAAATCATAACAAACAGTCTCTCAGACCACATTGCAATTAAATTAGAACTCAGGATTAAGAAACTAACTCAGAACAACACAACTTCATGGAAACTGAGCAATTGGCTCTTGAATGTTGACTGGATAAACAAAGAAATGAAGGCAGAAATAAAGATGTTCTTCAAAACCAATGAGAACGAAGACAATGTACCAGAATCTCTGGAACACACTTAAAGCAGTGTCTAGAGGAAAATTTATGGCAATAATTGGCCACTTGAGAAGTAAGAAAAGTTCTAAAATCAACACCCTATCATTAAAATTGAAAGAGCTAGAGAAGTAAGATCAAAAAAACTCAAAAGCTAGCAGAAGTCAAGAAATAACTAAGATCAGAGCAGAACTGAAGAAGTAGAGACACAAAAAACCCTTCAAAAAATTAATAAATCCAGGAGCTGGATTTTTGAAAAGATCAACAAAATAGACAAACCACTAGCCAGATTAATAGAAAAGAGACAAGAATCAAATAGATGCAATAAAAAATGATAAAGGGGATATCATCACCTATTTCACAGAAATACAAACTACCATCAGAGATTACTATGAACGACTCTATGCACATAAACCAGTAAACGTGGAAAAAATGGATAAATTCCTGGACACTTGCACCCTCTCAAGCCTAAACCAGGAAGAAGCCAAAACCCAGAACAGACCAATAACAGGGCTGAACTTGAGGCAGCAATTAATAGGCTACCAACCAAAAAAAGCCCAGGTCCAGATTGTTCACAGCCAAATTCAATCAGACATACAAAGAGGAACTGGTACCACTCCTTCTGAAATTATTCCAAACAATCCAAAAACAGGAAATCCTACCCAAATCATTTTATGAGACCAACATCATCCTGATACCAAAACGTGGCAGAGACTCAACAAGAAAACTTCAGGCCAATATCCATGATGAACATAGATGGAAAAATCTTCAATAAAATACTAGCAAACTGATTGCAGCAGCACATCAAAAAGCTTATCCATCACGATCAAGTAGGCTTCATCCCAGGAATGCAAGGCTGGTTCAACATATGCAAGACTATAAATGTAATTCACCACATAAACAGAACCAAAGACAAAAACTACATGATTATCTCAATAGATGCAGAGAAGGCCTTTGACAAAATTCAACAGCCTTTTTGCTAAAAACTCTTAATAAACTGGGTATCAACGGAACATATCTCAAAATAATAAAAGCTATTTATGACAAATCCATCGTCAATATCATATTGAATGGGCAAAAACTGGAAGCATTCCCTTTGAAATCTGACACTAGACAAGGATGCTGTCTCTCACCACTCCTATTCAATACAGTATTGGAAGTTCTAGCCAAAGCAATCAGGCAAGAAAAATAAATAAAGATATTCAGTTAGGAAAGGAGGAAGTCAGATTGTCTCTATTTGCAGACAACATGATTGTGTATATTTAGAAGGCCCCATCATCTCAAGCCCAAAATCTCCTGAAACTGATAGGCGGCTTCAGCAAAGTCTCAGGATACAAAATCAATGTGCAGAAATCACAAGCATTCCTATACACCAATCATGGACTTAAAAAGAGCCAAATAAAGAACAAACTGCCATTCCCAATTGCTACAAAGAGAATAAAATACCTAGGAATACAACTAACAAAGGACATAAAGACCTCTTTAAGGAGAACTACAAACCACTGCTCAATGAAATAAGACAGGACACAAACAGATGGAAAAATATTCCATGCTCATGGTTAGGAAGAATCAATATCGTGAAAATGGCCATATTGCCCAAAATAATTTATAGATTCAATGCTATCCCCATCAAGCTACCTATGACCCTCTCCACAGAACTGGAAAAAAAACATCTTTAACTTCATATGGAACCAAAAGAGAGCCCACACAGCCAAGTCCATTCTAAGCAAAAAGAACATAGCTGGAGGCATCACGCTACCTGACTTCAAACTGTACTACAAGGCTACAGTAATGAAAACAGTATGGTACTGGTACCAAAACAGAGATATAGACCAATGGAACAGAACAGAGGCCTCAGAGGCAACACCATATGTCTACAATCATCTGATCTTTGACAAACCTGACAAAAACAAGCAATGGGGAAAGGATTTCCTGTTTAATAAATGATGTTTGGAAAACTGGCTAGCAGTGTGCAGAAAGCAAAAACTGGACCCCTTTCTGACACCTTACACTAAAATTAACTCCAGATGGATTACAGATCTAAACATAAGACCTAACATCATAAAAACGCTGAAAGAAAATCTAGGCAAAACCTTTCAGGACATAGATATAGGCAAGGACTTCATGACTAAAACACCAAAAGCATTGGCAACAAAAGCCAAAATAGACAAATGGGATCTAACTAAACTTCAGAGCTTCTGTACAGCAAAAGAAACAATCATTAAAGCAAATTGGCAACCAACAGAATGGGAAAAAATTTTTGCAATCTACCCATCTGATAAAGGGCTAATATCCAGAATCTACAAAGAACTAAAGCAGGTTTACAAGAAAAAAACAAACCCATCCAAAAGTGGGCAAAGGATATGAACAGACACTTTTCGAAAGAAGACATATATGAGGCCAACAAACATATGCAAAAATGCTCATCATCACTGGTCATTAGAGAAATGCAAATCAAAACCACATTGAGATACCATCTCACACCAGTTACAATGGCAATCATTAAAAAATCTGGAGACAACAAATGCTGGAGAGGATGTGGAGAAATAGGAACACTTTTACACTGTTGGTGGGAGTTTAAATTAGTTCAACCATTGGGAAGACAGTGTGGCGATTTCTCAAGGATCTAAAAATAGAAATGCCATTTGACCCAGCAATCCCATTACTGAGTATAAACCCAAAAGATTATAAACCATTCTATTATAAAGACATATGCACTCGTATGTTTATTGTAGCACTGTTTATAATAGCAAAGACCTGGAATCAACCCAAATGCCCATTGATGATAGACTGGGCAAAGAAAATGTGGCACATATACACTATGGAATACTATGTAGCCATAAAAATGGATGAGTTTATGTCCTTTGTAGGGACATGGATGAGTCTGGAAACCATCATTCTCAGCAAACTGACATAGAAACAGAAGAGCAAACACCACATGTTCTCACTCATAGGTGGGTGTTGAGCAATTAGAACACATTGGCACAGGGAGGAGAACATCACACACTGGGGTCTGTTGTGGAGTAGGAGGCTAGGGGAGGAACAGCAGAGGGTGGTGGGGAGGTTGGGGAGGGATAACATTGTGAGAAATGCCTGATGTAGGTGACGGAGTGATGGAGACAACAAACCACCATAGCATATGTGTAGCTATGCAACAATCCTGCAAGATCTGCACATGTACCCCAGAACTTAAAGTAAAATAATAAATTTAAGAAAGAATTAAATGATTAGAGCAACTCTTTGTAAAAATCATACTGGCAATACTGGGGAGATAAATCTGAAGGGATTAGATGGATTTCCATTTTTGAATACTGAGGTTGAAATGCCAGAGAGATATATAAGAACCAAGGTCATTATATAAGGCCTGTTGCCTAAACATGACAACTTAAAGTAATAGTTGAACTCCTAGAATTGAGAGGTTACCAAGATAGAGAGAACAAGAAGCTTGGAGTAAAAATACAAAAAACTCCAGAATACTCAAACTAGAATATAAATAATGTAGAACAAAAACCCAATAAGAGTACTTTGAGACTTTAAAATGTCTCATTTTACTGAGATATAGATTATATATTATAAAATTTATTCATCTTAAATGTAAAGTTTAATGAATTTTAGTAATTCTATATAGGCATGTAACCTCTACCACATTCTAAAGGTAGAATAGTTTCATGACCCTAGCTCATTTTTTTCCTTCTGAACTCTTGGTTCCCTTTACCAACCACCGGTCCCAAGACACCACTTGTCCTTTTCATGTTACCCTAAATTTTCTAGAAATTCACACAAATGGTGTCATATAGTATTTTGTGTTTTATCTATCACACTAACTTTTCCATGTTCTTGCATGTGTTACTAATTAATATCTTGCCCTTACTTTATAGTATTCCACAGTGTAGAATATACCACAAGTTGGTTACGCATTCATCAGCTGATGGAGATTTGGATTGTTTTCTGTTTTGGTCTATTAAAATAATGGATAAATAATATTTCATGATATTTTTAATTTTCTTTAGGTGAATACCTGGGAGTAAAATTGCAAGGTCCTATGGTAGGTGTCTGAGTTACTTTATAAGATACAGCCTTGCTGTTTTTTAGAGTATTTGATCACTTTGCAATCTCACCAAACACATACGCTAGATCCACTTGTTCCACATCCTCAGTAGCACTTGGTACATTCAGTAGTTTAAATGTTAGCCACACTTCTGTATCTGTAGTGTTTTCATTCCATGGCCAGTTTTTATTCTCAGATGGCTGGAGACTTTAAGTGGCTTTCCATGTCATTTTTATTTATTTGCACATATTTTGTGAAGTGTCTATTCAAAACATTTGCCCATTTTACACTCAGATTGTTACTAATAAACCTAGCAAAGTTGCAAGATATAAAATCGACATACAAAAATCAGTTGTTTATGCAGAGTAGCCATGAGCTAACTAAAAAGGAATTAAGACAACAATAAGGTCTACAATATCATCCAAAAATAATAAAATATTTAGGAATACTTATAACTTAGATGGTGAAAGACTTGTACATGAATCTGTGAAACACTGATGAAAATATTAAAGCAGACACAAATAAAAGACATCTCATGTTCATAGACTGAAAAAATTAATATTGTCAAAATGTTTATACTAACCAAAGTGATCTACAGATTCAATTCCTATCAAAACCCGAACGACATTTTTACAGAAATGAATAATTCTAAAATTATGTGGAACCACAAAAGAATAGCTAAAGTGATCTTGATAGAGAACAAAACAGCTAGAGGCATCACAGTTCCTGATTTCAAAATATGTTACCAAGCTACAATAATTAAAACATGGGATTCTTGCATAAAGACAGACACATAGACCAATGAAACAGAATAGAGATTCCAGAAATAAACCCACATATATGCAGCCAATTCATCTTTGACAGGATGTCAAGAACACAAAGTATGGAAAGAATAGTCTCTTTAATGAATGGTACTGGAAAGACTAGGTATTGACATGCAGAGTATAAAATTGGAACCCTGTCTTACACTGTGCACAAAAATAAACTCAAAATAAAGACTTAAATGTAAGACTTAAAACTGTAAAATTTCTTGAGGAAGGCATAAAGAAAAACTTTCTTTATGACCTTCTTTATTAGTCTTGGCAGTGATTTATTAGATACGACACTAAAACACAAGCAAAAACGCCAATATAGAAGAACTAAAAAGCTTCTGCACAACAAAGGAAACAATAAACAGAATAGAGTAAAAAGTCAAGCTATGTGTTGAAAGTAAGTATTAGGAAACCGTACATCTGATAGGGAATTAATATCCAAAATATGTAATAAACTCCTACAACTCAGTAGGAAGAAAACCCAGTTACAAAGTGACAAAGATATGAATTGAAATTTCTACAAAAAACATAGAAATGACCACCAGATATATGAAAGAGTGCTCAACATTACTCATTTTCATGGCAATGAAGATCAAACAACAATGGGATATCATTTCATAGCTTTAAAGATAATCATTATCTAAAAAACAGAAAATATCAAGTGTTGCTAAAGGTGTGGAGGAATTGGGACTGTTATGCATTGTTGATGGGAGTGAAAAATAGTACAGCTACTATGAAAAACAGTGTGAAGGTGCCTCAAATAATTAAAACTACCATATGACCTAGTAATTCAATTTATAGATGTATATCCAAAAACAATTGACATCAGGTTCTCAAAGACATATCTGCCCCTCCATGTTGACAGCAGCATTACTCATAATAGTCACAATATGGAAAAAAAACAAATATCTATCAGATGAATGGATTGAAAAATATGGCATATATATATATATATATATATATATATATATATATATGCTTGCAATGGAATATCACAAAGCTTTAAACAAGAAGACAGTCCTACCCTTTGTAAACAACATAGACGAACCTAGGTGATATCAAGTATGTCAATCACAGAACAAATGCTGCATGATTCCACTTATATGCGGTACCTCAAATATTTGAACTAGAAACAAAGAAGAATGATAGTTGCCAGGGTAGGGGAGGGGTAATGTGAAATTTTTACTCAATGGATATAAAGTTTCACTTTTGCTAGATGAGTAAGTTCTAGAGATCTGTTGTACAGCATAATACCTATAGTAAACAATACAGTATTATGCACTTTAAAATGTTAAGAAGTTAGATCTCATGTTAAGTGTTCTTACACACACACACAAAAGCACCAGAACATTTTTGAAAGTGATAAATATATTTAGTATCTAGCTGGTGATGATGCTATATAATTATATATGTAAATTCATCAAAATGTAGGCATTAACAATGTAAATTTTTCTTTGTCTGTTATATATACCTTGATAAAGCTTAAAAAACCAAATATGACAAATGGCCTATAAATACATACATATGTACATACAGTTGGATTGTCTGTCATCTTACCAAGGTGTACACCAACATTATATTACTTCAATAAACTACATTTGGTCATGATGTCTTATCTGTACATATTGTTAGATTCATCTTGCTAAAATATTCAAACATTTTGTATCTTTGTTCATTAGGGCTATGTCAATATTTAACATAAGAGTAAGCAAGTTTTCTGTATATTTTTGCATAATTTTGGTCATTTTTATCTTTTAAAAAATTTATTTCTTCTAGATTGTCAAATTTATGGGCATAATGTTATTCATGATATTCTCCTATTACCCGTTTAATTTCTGTAGGGTCTGCTGTGATACCCCATCTTTAATTCTAGAAATTGGCATTTCTATTGTATTTATTTTAATTTGGTGTTTCTAAAATAGCTTACATATTTTACTTATCTTTCCAAAGAACTAGATTTTAGTTCCAGTCATTTTCTCTGGTTTATTTCTTCAATTGTGTTGATTTCTGCTCTTAGCTTTATAAGACCTTCCATCTACTTACTTTGAGTTTAAACTGCCATTCTTTCTTTTACTTTTTATACTTCCTTCTTTTCTAACATGAATACTTAAAGGTATAAAAATCCCTCTAATTTTGCTTAAGATACATGTCTCAACTTTTATTTTGTATCATTCAGTTCAGTATATTTCCTACTTTCTTTTTTGATTTCTTCTAACTCATCTATTATTTAGAAAAATGTGTTTAGTTTCCAATTTTTTTAGTTTTTTTGTTATTCATATTAATTTAATTATGTCATAGTCAGAATTCTATTCTTCTAAACATCATTGGGACCTGCTTTATGGTTCGGCATATTTGTCTATCATGTAACATACTATGTGTACATGAAAAAAATAAATATTCTGATGTTATTGTATTTGAGTTCCATAAATAGTAGCCAAGTGATAAGTTTATATATTTTTTAAATTTTGTATGTCTGCTGAATTTTTGCACAGTTATAGCAACTGCTGAGAGTGGGCTGTTAAAATCCTCAATTCTGATTTTGTAATTAATGATTTATTGCCTTAATTAGGTGAATATTTTCTTCATGCATTTTGAAACTCTATTATTAGAGCCATACACATGTGTAATATTTTTCTGTAGCATTGACAGCTTTATTGCTAGAAAACATTACTCATTATCTTTGGTAGTATTTTGTGTTTTAATCTCTGTTATTTTTCATTAATACAGCCACTTTAGCCTTCTTATACTTACTATTTTTGCGGTATATAATTTTCCGTCCATTTGCTTTCCACCTATTTGTGTCTCTGTTTAGAGTGCATCTCTTGTAGACAGCAAGCTGGTTCTCTTTTTTCTAAAACCCTTCTTAAAATTTCTGCCTTTTGATTGAAGTCTACTACCATTAAATGTACTATTTATATGGTTTAGTTTGTGTCTGCCATTTTATTTATTTCCTATTTATTTCTTCTTTTTATCTGTTTCTCTTTTCCTGTATATCTTTTAGTTTTATATTTTAGAATTTTATTTCTACTGGAAACATTAAAATATTCTAAAAATAAAATTAACTATATGATAATTTTTATTTTAACTATATGATTTTGTAATATTATTTTAGTAGCTGTTCTGAAAAATCAAACATCTTTAACTTTTTACTTTCCGGTTATAGCAAATAGTTTATCACTTCACATAAATTGTAGAAACTATTCAATCCTATATGCCCTGTATCCCCTGTCCTTTATGCTAGAGTTGGCAAACAATGGCTCATACACCCTGTGCATGCATGTGTCAGGGATGAGGCACAAATGTGGACAGAGAGAATTAGGTGTTTCTCTCTATAACTTTCATTTCCTGGATTCCCTCATGCTATTCTTCAGCCACAGTTTCCTCAGCTTCAGTTTTCTGACTCTCGGGACCAAAAACATTGCAGTTTTTCCAGCAGTTATCCTGCAACAACATACACTGAATGATTGTACCTGACTCCAGGCTCATAGTCATGAAAATAGACTTTCACTTCATTTTCCCTCTCTCTCCTCTTTGAGTATGTACTTACCACTAGATTCTGGAATATTCTCTTCATTCTCCATTTCCTTGATGTATCTCTTTTGGTATAATTTTCAGTTTTCTATTTGTTTTCTGTGTTATGGTAAGACCCTATTCTCTCATTACTGGAAAAAGAGTTCTATGTTTTAATAAATTTTTTTCATTAAAGTCATAGTTGTCTCAAGGATGGTGTTTATACAGTAGTTTTTGTGTCAGTTTTTACTTCCTTTGAAATCTCAGTTGACTTCTTATGTAGGAGTTCAAATTAGAGAATATACATTCACTGATATGTTACAAGAATGTAATGTTTCAGTGAATGTCCATTTTCTCTTCTTTTTAAATTATTTTTGGGTAATTTATCTTTTAAAATAAACAATTAAATTTGTATAAAAAGTAGTATGGTGAAGGTGTACCACAATGATCAGTTAGGCATATGTTAGTAAAATATTAAATTTATATCAAGATTAATGAAGGATTATAATTAGAAAATGTAAAATAGAATTTATTCATTTGTTACTAGGCATGATTTGTGCCATCTTTTATGCATGTCATCAATTGAAAATCATGTTGGCTTTGTAAGTAAATATTTTAAATAAATATTCTATTGTTGTGAGTTGCATATGTCTTATGGATTATAAAACATTAATTTTCCTCCAAGGTGATTGGAAAATGCATGTTCTCTCAATAGTAGATATTAACCTGATTGATATACTCCACATGAAATATCTGTGTGAGGATACTCAGCACCATTTACACACACGTATATTTTTCCTTGAAATGTGTTAGGAACTGATAAACACTTCCCTACACATACCTCTCTTTTACTTCTTTTCAGAACTTATAAAAAGCTACCAGATCATTAGAGTAATCCCCTGAGTGAGCTTAACCAGTTATTTCAGAAACAGAAAAGAAACATCAGTGCTGCAGAGATTTATTTTTAACACTGTGACTTCAAGGTCAGAATCAATTTTTCTTTTGTACATAATGGCAATAGGAAAGGTGAAGGCTAGGAATCAAAATCCATAAGCTTTTATCTTATTATAGCTTATAAAATATGAGTGATTTTTGTAAGAGAAAAGAAAGCACTGTGCAGGGGTAGATTTAATTTCAATCTAGAGAAAATATGAGTGGCGTATAGAGCGTCATAGAGGTAATATAACTTAATCATTGTTCTATCAGTTTCACCTCTGTACAGTTAACTAAATAATACCTACCTCATAGAGTTTTGTGCAATTCTTAAATTTTTAAGAACTTTGTCACTTTACTTTTGAATATCTAACTAGAGACCTAGGTCATGAGATGCTCCATTGGTCAAACTTCAGTTACAGTTAGTGACTCCTTCTGTGATCACTGCTAAAACATTACATGTGAAAGCTAATACCATGATCACTAACATTCAAAATGGAAAGTGTTGGGGGAAATATAAACAGTCAAATACCTCCATGTAAGAAAGGAAACTATTTGAGGGAAGAGAGAGATATGTAAAGATTACTAGAAAGAGAGCCAAAATACTTGAGATAGACCTTGTTTTTTAATCTCATATTCTGAATGTTTTGAGGCCTTAGAAAATTTAGCACTTTAGAAAGAGTATCATTGTTATCTAGTATATGGGCATTGTTGACACAGTCACACATCACCTGACGGGTAGGGCTCTAGCAGAAATTTATTTTGTTTCCTAGACTTAAATATGGAACAAGAGAATTGGGAAGAGTTTGAGGAAAAGCCCTATGTTTTACAAATGAATTGAGAGGGTAAATATACTGCCCAAATTTTTGCTAGCTGTTTAGTTGATATCAGTGACTATTATCCTGGTATTTTGAATTGTATGATATTTTATATTCAATTATGTCACACTACCTAGAAATAGGGAAGAATATGTACAATTTCAAAAACAATTAGTTCACCACAAATTGCATCCTATCTCACACCATTCCATTCCATTTTGTAACATTTATAGATTTATACCTATAAAGGTTAGGTTGTGTAATCAGTTTTTTAAATATTAGCTTTATTGAAGAATACTTGGTATACGGAGAACTGCACATATTTACCATGTACGGTTTTGTAAGTTTTGCTATATACCTCTGTAATAACACAATTATAATAAAAATAAATGTATTAATCACTTCCAGTAGTTTCCTCCTACCCCTTTTTAATCTTTTCACCACTATCCCTACCTTTCACTTTTACCCCCAGGCAGCCCCCATCTGCATTCTGACACTATACATTTGTATTTTTGAGAACATTATATAAATGAAATTATATACTATGTACCCTTTATATTGTCTGACTTTTTTCACACATCATAATTATTTTGAAATCCATCGATGTTACTGCTTATATAATAGTTTGCTCCTTTATTTTTGCTAAATAATATCCCATTATATGGATATACCTAAATACTTTATCTGTAAACCTGTGGTTGGATATTTGGAGTTATTTTGCTTTGTTATTTTTTGTGTGCGTTCTGTTTGGTTGGCTTTTGACCATATAAAGTTGCTGTGAACATTTCTAAATAAGCCTTTGTATACAAATATGAGTTTAGTATTATTTACATATAACTAGGAGCAGAATGACTGGACACATGGTAAGTGCATGTTAAACATTTTTCAGGACTACTTAGAACTTCTTTTGAAAGTATATGTATCATTTTGAATTCCTACTAATAGTAGATGAGAGGTCCAGTCATCCCATATTCTGGCCAATACTTGATATAACTGTTTTAAAAAATTATTAAGCCATTCTTATAGGTATGTCACTATATCTTATTTTGCACTGTAGATCATCTTATGTGCTCATTTGCCATTCATATGTTTTCAAAGACTAACATCTTTATTACATGTTTTCTCTGTTGTTTTTCTACTATATATTAATTTTCACTCTGGATTTTTATTATATTTCTCTGTTTAGTTTGGATTTAATTTGCTGCTCTTTTGTTTCTTAATGTAAAAACTGAGATTATTTAACACCTTATTTCATTTCAAATATAGGCACCTTGTGCTAAAATTGCAATTTAATCATTTCCTTAGCCACATTATGCATATCTTCATATGTTTTGTTTTGATATTCATATAGTTTAAAATAATTTCAATTAGTATTGTTATTTTATTGTTATTATTTTTTGAGACAGAGTCTGCCTTTGTCACCCAGGCTGAGGTGCAATGGCATGATCTCAACTCACTGCAACCTCTACCTCCTAGGTTCAAGTGATTCTCCTCTCTCAGCCTCCTCCATAGCTGGGGTTACAGGCATGCACCACTATGCCTGGATAATTTTTGTAATTTTTGTAGAGATGGGGTTTCACCATGTTAGCTAAGATGGTCTCGAACTCCTGACTTCAAGTGATCTGCCCACCTCGACCTCCCAAATTGCTGGAATTACAGGCATGAGCCACCACACCTGGCCAATTTTAATTATGTTTATTCATTGCATAAGTTATTTAAAAGTATAATATTTGAGAATTTCCCAGCTGTCTTTCTGTAATTGACTTCTAATTGAACTCTACTATCGTCAAAGCACATATGTGGTATGATTTGAATTATTTTAAATGTGACACTTGTTTTATCGCCCAGAATAGGTTCGGTTTTGGTGCACATTCTGTGTGCATTTGAAAAGAACACATTATTCTGTCAAGAGATAAAATGTTCTAGAAATGTAAATTAGGTTAATTTAGTTATTGTATTTTGTAAAACTTTTGTTTCATTTCTGATTTCCTGTCTACTTGTTCTATAAAATATAAAGAGAGGAATGTTGAAATTTCTCTCTGCAATTATGGGTTTTTCTGTTTCTCCTTACAATTAAAATATTTTTTGTATGACTTACTTTGAAAATCTGTTTTAAGGTGCATAAAAGTTTAGAATGATTATATCTTATTCCTGAATTGACTAATATATCATTGAGAAACAGCACTTTTTATCCCTGGGAACATTCCCTGTTACGAAGTTTATTTTATCTGGTATTAATATAGGTGCTCCAGCTTTCTTATGATTAGTGTAAGCAGGTTAGGTCTTTTCCCTCCCTTTACTTTTAATCTACTTGTGTCTTTAAAGTGAGTTTCTTTTTGGCAAAATATAGTTTGGTCTTTCTGTTTTATCTGGTTCTACAGGATATTCCTTTTTACTGGCTCACTTAGACAATGTACATTTCATATGATTGTTAAAACATTTGGGTTTAAATTTATTATCTTGCTAATTTTTATTCTATTTGATTTGTTATTTTCACTTTTCCTACTTTTTCTTTTTCTTGATTATTTTTTAATAATTTAATTTTTTCCTTTAATTTTTATTAGCTAATTTCATTCTTCAGATATTTTAGTGCTTTCTATTTAGTTTATGATATACCTTTTTAAATTACAACAGTTACATTCAAGTGATATTATACAACATCATATATAGTATAAGAAACTTAGAATGTGATCTTTCCATTTCTCTCTTGCTAGTTTTTGTGCTATCATTATCGTATTTTTACATATAAAACCCACAACTCATTATTTTTGCTTTGAAGAGTAAATTATTTTTAAAACTAATTAAATAATAGGAAACATATCCAATGTTCTTCATTCATCTGGATAACCCAGGATTTCCACTTGGTAACATTTTCCTTTTGTGTGAATAACTTCCTATACATAAGTAACTTCAAGATTTCTTGTAGTAAAGGTCTACTGGTTGCCAATTCTTGAGGTTTTTGAATATCTCAAATGCTTTTATTTCACCCTCATTTTTGAAATATATTTTCAATGGATACAGAATTACAAGGTGACAGCGGTTTTTACTTCAGTACTATAAATATATTGTACCACTGGTTACTTGTTAGCGTTGTTTCTAACAAAAACAACAGAAAAGGACACACTGTTATCTTTGTTCCTTTACTCATTATCTTAGTTTTTTTGCTAGTGATATGCCTTTTATTTCCTGGCTACTTTAAAATGTTTGTTTTTACCACTGTTTTTGTGAAATCTGATTACGATGTTCATGGATATAGTTGTTTTCAGGTTTCTTGTGCCTAGCTTTTGTAGAAATACTGAGTTTATATTGCGTATTATTTTAAATATATTTTCATATATATTTTCTTTTCACTCATTTCTTTCTTTTGGGGACTCCAAATACTTGTATATTAGTTTGCTTTAAGTTATACCAAATCTTATTGGTGTACTCCTTTTCACATTTGTCAGTGATTTTACTCTCTAGATTCACTTTAGATACTTTATATTGGCATGTTTACAAATGGGTTAATCTTTACATCTCATTGTCTATTCTATATTTAATCCCAGTTTAGTTTTCGCCTTAGTCACTGAATTTTTTAGCAATAAAATTGGCTTTAGAGTATATTTTGTGTTCTGTCTTTATTTAATATCATATGTGTTTTTTCTGGCTCTTAAACATGTTGGCTACCAATTGTATCCTCTGTGTCAATTCTGCTTCAGGTACTTTTAAAAATTGTTACATACTTGTATATAGGAATGGGGGACATATGACATTTTGTACCATGAACAGAATATATAATAATAATGTCAGGGTATTTAGGGTATCCAAACACACAAGCATTTATCATACCTAGATACTAACGAATTCAAGTCCTCATTTCTACCTGTTTTGAAATGTACAATACAGTGTTGTTAACTGTAGTCACCCTACCCTGCTATCAAACATTAGAATTTATTCATTCTCTGTGTATCCATTAACCAACCTCTCTTCAGATCCTTTCCACCTCCACATCTTTTTCAGCCTCTGGTAAATATCAGTCTCCATATTATCTCCATGAAGTCAACATTTTTAGCTCCGACATATGAGTGAGTACATGTGATAATTTTCTTTCTGTACCTGGCTTATTTCACTTAATATAATGACCTCCAGTTCCAGTCATGTTGCTGTAAATAACATGGTTTCATTCTTTTTTTATGGCTGAATATAATTACATTTTGTAAATAATCACATTTTCTTGATCTTTTCATTTGTCGACATTTAGATTGCCTTTATGTCTTTGCTGTTGTGAATAGTGCTGCAATAAACATTGGAGTGCGGGTATCACTTTGTCATATTGATTTCCTTTCCTTTGAATAAATACCTCATAGTGGGATTGCTAGATTTTATGATAGTCCAGTTTTTTCTTTTTGGAGAAATCTCCATACTGTTTTTCATGCTGGCTTTACTAATTTACATTCCCATCAACAATATATAATTCCCCTTTTTGCATCCTCACCGTAGTCTGTGATATTTTTTCTTTTTAGTATTAGCCATTTCAATAGGAGTAAGATGATATCTCATTGTGTTTTTGATTTGCATTTCCCTGACGATTAATGATGTTGAGCATTTCTGCATATGCCTCTTGGCTATTTGTATATCTTTAGACAAATGTCTATTTAGATCCTTTACCAACCTTTTAATTGGAGTATTTTTGTTTGTATGTTTGTTCATTTTACTGTTGAGTCTTTGAGTTACTTGCATATTCTGGACATTAATTCCTTGGTGTATGAATATTTTGCAAGTATTTCCTATCATTGAACAGGCTGGATCTTTAACTGATTCCTTTGCTATGTAAAAGCCTTTTATTTTAATACATTCTCATTTGTCTATTTTTGCTTTAGTTGCTTGTGCTCTTGGGGTCTTAGCTATAAAATCATTACCTAGACTAATGGTCTGACATGTTTTCTCTCTATTTTATTACATTAGTTTTATAGTTTAAAGTCCTATGTTTCTTTATTTTGAGTTGATTTTTGTTTATGGTGAGAGATGGGTCTAGTTTTATTCTTCTGCATGTGGATGTCCAGGTTTTGCAGCACCATTTATTGAAGATGATGTCCTTTTTCCAGTGAATGTTTGAATGTTCTTGACACCATTTTTGAAATCAGTTGGCTGTAAATAAGGAAGTTTACTTTTCATCTCTCATTCTTTGCTGTTGGTCTGGATGACTGTTTTTTATACTGGTAAAATGCCATTATGGTTACTGTAGCCTTGTAATATATTTTGAAGTCAGGTAGTCTGATGACTCCAGCTTTTTGTTTTATTTTGTTTTTGGTCAGGATTGTTTTGAGTATTTGGGCTCTCTTTTTTTTTTTTTTTTCTTTTTTTGTTCCATAAAAATTTTAGGAGGTTTTTATTTCTTTAAAAAATATCATTTGGGGTCTCACTATCGCTGCCACCATGGCCAGGCAGTCGCAGTGGATTCAGCAGCTGCTGCAGGATGAGAAGCCAGCCACCAAGAGGGTGTGTGAGGCCCACAGAAGAAAAAACCAGAGGCTGAAGCAGGCCAAAGAAGCAGCTCAGGCTGAAATTGAACAGTACTGCCTACAGAGGGAGAAAGAGTTCAAGGCCAAGGAAGCTGCAGCACTGGGAGCCCATGGCAGTTGCAGCACCGAAGTGAAGAAGAGCCAAGAAAAGATGACCATCCTCCAGACCTACTTTCGGCAGAACAGGGATTAAGTCTTGGATAACCTCTTGGGTTTTGTCTGTGACATTCAGCCAGAAATCCATGAAAACTATCGCATCAATTGATAGAAGGAGAGAGAAGCACCTGTTTTGTGGATTGGCATTTTAGATGCTTTCATGGAATATGAAGCTTTAGCACAGCTCTGGTTATATTCTTATGAAATGGCGTTAAATTATTTCCATATATTATGTAGTAGGTCCTTCCACTTTTTGGAGAGTAGCAAATCTAGCTTTTTTGTACAGACTCAGAAATTATCTAAAGACTTCATCTTTTACCTCGTATTTCTTAGGAATTTAATGGATATATGTTGTCTTTTTTCCTATGCCTTTTGGCTCAAGCAACATGTATATCAGTGTTGCCTTTTCATTCTTAGATCTAGTTTAAAAAAATGCATAACAATTCTTTGAAGAAAGGAAGGAATTAAGTAATTTTTCCCCTAACACTTTCTTGAAGGTCAGGGGCTTTATCTACGAAAAAGTGGTAAATAGTTATTTGTAATCTGTGTGAAGCAGCAGCCAGGCTTAAAGTAGTCCATTCTTGCTCATGGTTAGAACAGTGAATACTAGTGTAATTGGCCTGCTCTTAGTTTCTCTTAATCAAAATTGCTAGATGATAGAATTAAATAACTTGTTACATGTTATTACTTGGTGTATCGATACTCATTTAAAAGTAAAGACTCTTCGCCATGCAAAAAAATATCATTTGATATTTTGACAGGGATTATATTGAATGAGTAGATTGCCTTGAGTGGCATGGTCGTCTTAACAATGTTAATTCTTCCAATCTATGAGTGTGAGATGTCTTTTTATTTGTTTGTGTCCTCTTCAATCACTTTCCTTAGTGTGTTTTAGTTTTTCTTGTAGAGTTTTCACCTCCCTGGTTGAATATATTTCTAAGTGTATTTTTTGTAGCTATTGCAAATGAGATTGCCTTTTTAATATTTTTTAATCTAGCTTGTCACTGGTATATATAAATACTGCTGGTTGTGATGTGTTGACTTTCTATCCTTCAACTTTATTACTTTATCAGATCTCAGATTTCTCAGGGACTCTTTAAAATTTTCTAGATATACTATTAAGCCATCTGTAAAGACAGACAATTTGACTTCTTTTTCCAATTTGGATGCCTTTTATATATTTCTTTTTCCAAATTGCTCTAGGTAGAACTTCCAGTGCCATGTTGAATAGGACAGGTAAATGTGGGCATTTGTGAATCTTACCTTGTTCTAGTTCTTAAATGAAACACTTTCAGCTTCTCTGCATTCAACGTAATGTTGGCTGCTGGTTTGTCGTATATGTCCTTTCTTATGTTGAGTTAGGTTTCTTCCATGCCTAGTTTGTGGTGGGTTTTATTATTTTAAAAAATGTAGAATTTTATCAAATGGTTTTCCTCTATTGAGATTATCTTATGATTTTTGTCCCTCATTCTGCTGATGTGATAGCATGTTTATTATTTGAGTAATTTTGAACATCCTTTCATCCCTGGGATAAATCCCACTTACTCAGTGTGTACTATTCTTTATGTGCTGCTAAATCCAGTTTTACTAGTATTTTTTTTAGAATTGCTGACGTCTATGTTCATCAGAGATATCGGCCTATAATTTATTGGTCGTGTTCTTTTATGGTTTTGATACCTGGGTAATGCTAGTATCATAAAATGAGTTAGGAATTATTCCCTCTTCTTCTATTTTGAAAAATAGCTTCAGTATATTGGTTTTAGCTCTACAAGTTTGGTAGAATTCAGCACTGAAGCCACCCAATCCTAGACTTTTCTTTGTCGTGAGGCTTTTTATTACCAATTCAATTTTATTGCTTATTATTGGCCTATTCAGGTTTCTATTTCTTCCTGATTTAATTTTGGTAGGTTGTATGTATTCAGGATTTTATGCATTTTCTATACTTTTTTCCAGTGTGTTAGTGTACAGTTGTTCATAGAGTCCCTTATGATATTTGCATTTCTGTGATATCAGTGTAAATGTCTCCTCTTTTGTTTCTGATATTATTTATTTGGGGCTTCTCCTTTTTCTGACTGGTCTAGCTAGCAGTTTATCAATTTAGGTATTTTTTGGAAGAACTAACTTTCCATTTTGTTGATTCTTTGTACTCTTTTTTAGTCTCTGTTTAGTTACATTTTAATTCATATTTTTGTTTTCTTCTGTTGATTTGGGGTTTGGTTTATTCTTGGTTTTTAACTGTTACTGTATTGGAGTCTAGCTCTCTGTTTAAATCTAATATTTGTTTTGTATATCTGCACATGCTTATGATGGATGCATAAATATATAGAATTGTTATTCTGCTTGTGAATTAATCCCTTCAGTATTACATAACGACTCTGTCTCTTTTTACTGTTTTCTACTTAAAGCCTATTCTATTTAAGTATGGCTCCTCCTGCATGCTTTTGGCTTTCGGTTGCATGGAATATTTTTTTCCATCTCCTTCCTTTTACTCTATATGTGTCTTTACAGATGAAGTTAAATTCTTTTAGGCAGCAAAAAACTTGGGTTTTGTTTTCTGACCTATTCAGCCAATATCTTTGAAGTGGAAAACTTAAATCTGTTCACACTCATTGTTGCTATTGATATATGAAGACTTCTGTCCTTTTGTTATTTGTTTTCTGGTTGTTTTATGTATTCTTTTTCCCCCCCTTTTTGTCTTTATTGTTGTAATTTGGCAATTTTTTGTACTAATAACAATTGAACCCTTTCTTACTTTCTTTTGTGTGTTTGCTTTATCAATTAAGTTTTATTCTTTTGTGTGTTTTCATGAGAGTAGATATTGTTTTTCACTTCCAAGTGTACACGTCCCTTGAGCATTTCTTGTCAGGTCAGTCAAGTGATGATGAATTTCCTCATTTCTTGCTTGTCTGGGGAAGTCTTTAGATCTCTTTCATTTATGAAGGATAATGTGCTGGGTGTAATATTCTTGAATGGTGGGGTTGATTTAGTTTTTCAGTACTTTGAGCTTATGATCCCATTCTTTCTATGCCTGTAAGTTTTCTGCTTAGAAATCTACTGTTAGTCTGGTAGGAATTCCCTTAAATGTGATGAAACATTTTCTCTCTGTTTTGGAATTCTTTCTTTGTCTTTGTTTTTGAAAGTTTGACTATAATGTACCTGGGAGAAGATCATATTTGATTTTATGTATTTGTATATATCTGAAAGTCCTGCACCTGGACTTTTAAATATCTTGTAAGACTTTGGATATTTTCAGCTATTATTTTATTAAATAGCCATTCTATGCTGTTAATACTTCTTTACTTTCTGAGGGATCACTCAAATGTAGATATTTGGTAACTTTATGGTGCCCCATGTGACAGATAAGCTTTTAAATTTATTATTTATTTATTTTTTCTTTTTCTAAAATCTGACTTGGTTATTTCAAAAGACCTGTCTTCAAGTTCTGAAATTCTTTCTTCCATTTGATCTAACTTATTGTTAAATCCCTGGTTTTTATTTTTATTTCATTCATTGACGTCTTTGAGTCAGGAATTGGATTTCAGGAATTGCTTTCTTTTAAGAACATCACTTTGGTGTTTTTTTGGTTCATATTCTAAATTGTTTCTGTGATTTTTGTGATATTTATTTGCATATCAAAATAAGAGAAGAGTTGTGCAGTGCACATTGCACAGTGAAGTACAATGCACTGGTAAGGGGAATGGTCCCTATACCTAGGTCCCTGTAGCTACTGGTGGTGACACTTAAAAACATTAAAATAATAAGTCAGTGACAATTTACTAAGATAGTCCAATTTAAGCTTTTGAATCATTCATTTTTCAAATATTTTCTTTTGAATATTATGTATTTTTCACCGATATGAATATTATTTAATATTTCTAAACTTCCTTTACTGAAATTATTTTTTAAATCATTTTAATCCATGTAATAAAAATAAGAAGTTTTCTATAAATTTTATTGACTATATTACCTGAATCATTCATGTTGTTCCATAATCTGTGATTAATTCATTTTTATCTTCTCCATTTCTAATCTAACATTAATAGGTAAATATATGAGGCCACTAGTATCCTTTTTAAATTATTTTAAAACAAAAAGCATGACATCTGTAAATGGTCTGCTTAACTTTATTATTTTTTTCCTGCCTAGGCTTCTCTCATGAAATTTAACAGTGAATATATTATCTTTTTTTTAATTTTTTTTTAATTTTTTTATATTTTTATTTATTTATTTAATTTTTATTTTTTTAAAGAGATGGGATTTCACCATGTAGGCCAGGATGGTCTTGATCTCCTGACCTTGTGATCCACCCACCTCGGCCTCCCAAAGTGCTGGGATTACAGGCGTGAACCACTGGGCACTGGCCTGAATATATTATCTTTAGTATTTCAAGGACCTATCACAAAGTGAGCAAAAAACATAATAAAACTCCAATTGAAGTTATATGTCTTTTCTTAAAAATCAGATTTGTAAAGTCTGCTTTTAAGCAAGTTGGTGCATATTAGCTGGGTGTGGTGGTGTGTGCCTGTAAGCCTACCTACTGGGGAGGCTGAGGCGGGAGAATGGCTGGAACCCTAGAGGTGGAGGTTGCAGTGAGCTGAGATCCTGCCACTGCACCACTCCAGCCTGGAAGACAGAGCAAGATTCCATCTAATCAATCAATCAGTCAATCAATCAATCAATCAATGAAATGCCGTTTTAAAAAATCCCATCCTTTTAGGATTCCTAATATGGGAAAAAAAAAGTCACATACCTATTTGCTGATTTCTATGCATTTCTTGTGGAGATTTTGGCATATATGCTTCTAAAGCAACACATTTAATAGTTGGGGGAGAGAATGTATGTTCTGTTCAGTTTTTCAGTTTCTAGAATATTTTTCGTTATGATTTTCAGAAAGTCTCACATAATTTATACTTGAACATTGTAATCTTTATAAACATCTTTTAATTGAAATATAAGTTTTTGTTTAAAATGTGTATATATATGTATTTTTCAAGGTATATGTAATACTATGGAGTTATTAAACTATTAATTAAATTTGTAATCTGTTGAATGCACTCAAGAAGATATTCTAAACTTACTGTTCTACATTATGGGGGTTTTTGGGTGGGTTTGTGCTGTAGACTTAGCAGATTTGGTGGTATTTTTAAGGAATTTTGATATTGAAATGTATATTTTAAAATCTACCACTTCAGAGATTCCACAGAAATACTGAGCATTCTTACTTAACTGAATAACAGGTTTTCTCTAATTAAGGTTACCATTAAAAAACTACAAGAAGTTAAAATTTTATTCAGAGAGAAAACGTACCATAGCACTTTTAAACATATGGTTTTCATAACACAGCACTTTTCTTTGTAAGTTTAACATATTAATTTTAATTTATACAATTATTATTATACTTATGAAACTGAGTATAAAAAAGTACAGAAAGGGAAAATATGCTACAAGGTAACCAGAGATGTTATCATTTTCATGAACAATATTGATGCTTACCACTTATGAGTATGGAGTGTTTTTCCATTTGTTTGTGTCATTGCTGATTTCTTTCAGCAGAGTTTTTCAATTCTTCTTGTAGAGACCTTTCACTTCCCTGGTTACCTCTATTCCTAAATATTTTATTCTTTTTTGTGGCAATTATGCATTGATTGTTTTCTTCATTTGACTCTCAGCTTGAACATTATTGGTGCATAGAAATTCCTGCTGCTAATTTTTCTACATTAATTTTGTATCCTGAAACTTTGCTGAAGTTGTTTATCAGATATGGGAATCTTTGGGTAGAAACTATGAGATTTTCTAGGTATAGAAGCATATCTTCTGCCAACAGGGATAGTTTGACACTCTCTCTCTCTCTCTCTCTCTCTCTCTCTCTCTCTCTCTCTCTCTCCACCCCCCCAACTATTTGCATGCCTTTTTTCTTTCTCTTTCCTGATTGCTTTTGCTAGGACTTCCAGGATTATGTTGAATAGAACTGATAAGCGTATGCATCCTTGTCTTGTTCTGGTTCTTAAGGGGAATGTTGCCAGCGTTTGCCCATTCAGTATGAGGTTAACTGCAGGTTTCTCATAGATGGCTGTTATTATTTTGATGCATATTCCTTCAGTGCATAATTTGTTAAGGGTTTTAAACATCCAGGAATATTGAATTTTATTAAAAGCTTTTTCTGTATCTGTTGAGATGATCATGTGGTTTTTGTTTTTAGTTCTGTTTATGCAATGGATCACATGTCTTGATTTGCATATGTTGAACCAACCTTGCAACCCAGGGATAAAGCCTACTTAATCATGGTGGATTAGGTTTTGATGTGCTGCTGGATTCAGTTTGCTAGTATTTTATCGAGGGTTTTTGCATATGTGTTCAATAGGGATATTGGCTTGAAGTTTTGTTTTTTATTCTCACTGTGATTCTGCCAAGTTTTGATATGAGAATAATGCCAGCTTTCCTGTGTGAGTGAAGGCAGAGTCCCTACTCCTTGATTTTTTGGAATTATTTCAGTAAGATTGCTATCAGCTCTGCTTTATACACATGGTCTAAGGGCTTTTCCTGGTTGTAGGTTTTTTATTACTGATTCAATTTCAGAACTCGTTATATGTCTCTTCAGGGTTTTTGTTTTCTTCCTGGTTCAACTGTGGGAAGTTTTATGTTTCCAGGAATTTATCCAATTCTTCTTGCTTTCCACATTGTGTGCATACAGATATTCTTAATAGTCTCTGAGAGATCTTTTGTATTTCTGTGGGGTCAGTGTTAGTGTCCTTCTTGTGATTTATAATTGTGTTTATTTGGATCTCCTCTCTTTTTTTCTTTACTAGTCTAGCTGGTGGTGTATCAATCTTATTTAGTTTTTCAAAAATACAGTTTTTAGTTTCCTTGATGTTTTATATCTTTTTTGTCATTTCCATTTCAGTCAGATAGGCTCTGATTTTGGTTATATCTTTTTTTCTGCTGGCTTTATGATTGATTTCCTCTTGTTTTTCTATTTCTTCTGGGTGTGATGTTAAATTGTTAATTTGAGGTCTTCCAAAGTTTTTGATGTGAGGGTTGGGTGCTGTAAAGTTTCCTTTTAACACTCCTTTATCTGTGTCCCAGAGATACTGGTACATTGTATCCTGGTTTTCATTAGTTCCACAGAATTTCTTGATTTCTACCTTAATTCCTTTGTTTACTCAAAAGTCATTCGGGAGATTATTTAATTTACATGTAATTGTATGGTATTGAGAAAACTTTTGATTGATTTCTATTTTATTTTTCTGTGGTCCGAGAGTGTGGATGGCATGATTTCAGTGTTTTTTCAAATTTGTTGAAAATTGTTTAAGGGCCTAGTGTGTCTTTAATTTTAGAGTATATGTCATGTGCAAATAAGAAAAAAAAAGCACCCTCTATTCTTGTTGGGCAGAGTGTTCTTTAGATGCCTGTCAGGTCCATTTGGTAAAGTGAAGAGTTTAGTTCCAAATTTATATGTTAGTTTTCTGCGTATGATCTATCTAATACTGTAAGTGGGGTGTTGAAGTCTTCCACTATGATTATGTGGTCATCTCATTCTCTTTGTAGCTCTCTGATATCTTGCTTTATGAATCTAGATGCTCCAGTGATGAGTGCATATATATTTGAAATAGTTAAATATTCTTTTTGAATTGAATACTTTATCATAATGTAATGTCTTTCTTTGTCCTTTCTGATCATTGTTGGTTTGAAGTCTGTTTTTTTCTGAAACAAAAATAGTAACCCTTGCTCTATAATGGCTTCCATTTATTTGATAGATGTTTCTCTATCCTTTTACTTTGAGCTTATGGGTGTCTTTGCATATGAGATGAGACTCTTGAAGATAGCATCCAGTTGGGTCTTGTTTCTTTCTCCAGCTTGCTGCTCTATGCCTTTTAAGTGGAGCATTTAGCTTGTTAATATTGATATGTTTGGATTTGATCCCACAATCAGGTTTTTAGCTGGTTGTTACATAAACATGTTTGTGTAGTTGCTTTATAGTATCAGTGGTCTATGTATGTAAGTGCATTTTTGTGATGGCCATTAACAGTCTTTTGTTTCCATGTTTAGCACTCCCTTAAGAAGCTCTTATAAGGCTGCTGGTCTTGTGATAATGAATTTTCATAGCATTTGCATGTCTGGAAAGGATTTCATTTATCTTTGTTTATGAAGCTTCATTTGGCTGAATACAAAATTCTTGGTTGGATTTTTTTCCTTAAGAGTACTGAATATAGTCCCACCAATCTCTTCGGGCTTGTAGAGTTTCTGCTGAAAAGTTCTCTGTTAACTTGATGAACTTCCCTTTATAGCAGAACTACCCTTTCTCTGTAGCTGCCTTTAACATATATATATATTTTTTCATTGATCTTAGAGAATATGATGACTATGTTCCTTGGGGATGGTTGTCTTGTGTAGTATCTTATAGGGTTTCTCTGAATATCCTGAATTTAAATGTAGACTTCTCTAGCAAGGTTGGGAAAATTTTTGTGGACAGCACCATCAAATATATGTTCCAAGTTTCTTGCTATCTTTTCCTGTTTTTCAGGTATGCCAATGTGTCATAGTTTTGGTCTGTTTATATAATCTCATATTTCTCAGGAGTTTTGTTCATTTTTTATTTTATTTTTTTCTGACTGAGTTGATTTGCAGAACTCGTGTTTGAGCTCTGAGAGTCTTTCCTCATCTTGGTCTGTTCTGCTGTTAATACCTCCAATTATATAATAAAATTCTTGAAGTGAGTGTTTTAGCTCTATCAGATCAGTGTGGTTGTCTTTGAGCTCTTGAAACATTTAGCTAGATTTGTTAGATTTCTTGGATTGGGTTTCAACTTTCTCCTGAATATTAATAATCTTCATTGCAATCCAGATTCTGAAATCTGTGTGTATTATATCAGCTGTTTCATTCTGGTTCAGAATCACTACTGGGAAGCTAGTATGGTCACTTGTAGATAAGAAGACACTCTTGCTTTTAGAGTTGCCAGAGTTACTGCACTGGTTCTTTCTCTCTGTGTTGGCTGATGTTCCTTTATATAATTTGAGTATAGTCAGTTGGCTTCATTTCTTGATGTTTTCATAGCTCTAAGTCACTGTGTAGGATTTTTGTGGCTGAATTCTTGCCCTTGGTTTTGCAGAGGATTATATTAGCAAAGTATTTTTGGTGTTATAGTTTGGGCTGCAATTCAGTAGATGGCACTCAAGTGTAATGGCTGGTAGATACGCTCTTACTCAGCCATATGGCTCCTCTATATTCCCTCATGTTTGTAGCCTTGCTGCCTCTTAGTGCTCTGAGAACATAGGCTTCTCTCCTGCTTGAATGCTGGCCACCTCTGGGTTGTGTACTGTAGCCATGCGGTGAGCTCAGGCTTTTTGTTCATTTCCCAGCTTGCAGGCAGCAGGAGCAGAGACTTTGGCAATGACAAAGGCTGAAAGCCTTTCACTTGTTATTGGGAAATCTACCCCAGAGAAGTACAGAGCCACTACTAATTGGAATGACCACCTGGGGATGGAGTTGCTGCATTACAAGTCTAAGCTAGGAGTCTCTACATGGTGAAGAACAGGAGAGTGGGAAGCTCATGTGTAAGATACTCTGGCCTCCTCTCTGTAGGACAGCTGCAGCATGCTGGAGGTGCAAGCAAAGTAATCAGGGTCTTTACACCCCCCCGCCAGCCCAAGGGCAGCAAGGGCACATACTATGGCAATGGTCAAGGCAGAGGGGCTGCAAACTGCCTGTGGGATTTCCACTCCAGAGAGATAGAGCCACTGCCAATGAAAGTGTTCAGACAGGGATAGAGTAACTGTGCTGTGGGCCCTAGCTGGGGGCCCTGCCTGGAGAAGAGGAGGGTTTCCAAGGGCTCATAGAGAAGGAAAACTGGCTTCCTTTACATTATAGTAGCTGCTACCTGCTAGATGTGTGAGCAAAGCAATTGGGGTTTTTGTTTGCTCTTCAAGCCAAGTGCAACAAGGGCAGGTGTCAATACAATGGCAATGGCAGAGAGCCTGTTGGTTGTCTCTGTGAATTCCACCCCAAAGAAACACAGATCTTCCAGTGACTGAGGTAATCAGGGTGGCTGCACTGGGAACCCTGGTTGGGAGGCCTTGCCAAGTGAGCAGCAGTATGCTGCTTTCTGTATAGCAGCTGTGACATGCTGGAGGGCATGCCACAGTTCATGCACCCTTCACTCCCTCCCTCGATTGAAGGTGGTCACTTATCCTTTCCCTGTGGTAGGGAGCCTCCTTTGGCTCCATGCTAATCCCAGGTAGATGGCTGTCCTGCCTGTCTCCTTTCCGCTCTCCATGGGTTGTTGTTGCTTCTTTGATGAATCCTAATGCAGCCTCCTGGGCAATCCACTTGAAGAGCTAGTGCTTATTCACTATTCTCTAGCCTTTTCTGTGACAATGACTCATGCTAGCTGCTTTTAGACAGCCACCTTGGCCAAATAGGTATTATACTTTATAATGGTATTGAAAGAGAATTTTGAAAACTGTCATATTCTTAGGTAATTCATAAATTAGTTTGTCATCACTTAAATGACATACTTTGATTATGTTTAATCTTCATTTTAAAGTTAATAATTTCCCTTATTTTCCTATATGTAGATATAACTATCCCAAAGCATATTTTTCTCTCTTTAGTTAAGCTATATAGTCAAAGAAGCAAGAGGTATTGAACTGGAAACTACACTCCAAATAGTTACCTAAAATCTTCACTGTGTTTTTTTTTTTTAATTTAAATCTTGCTCCCTGACTTGCTAGCAAACTCACTAAGAGCACAACTGCCAGCTCTTGATTTACTTCAAAGGAAAAATGTTAACATCAGAAAAGACACAAAATGTATTCTTCATATCAGAAATTTTCTTATAAAAATGTTGTATAAAATATTAAAAAATTTCAATAAGTATTGTTGTTTTAAGAATCACCAAAGAGTGTTTTAATTTAATAGTGCCTGACTTAAATTGAGATTTTTAGGGATTTAGAAGTATTGGTAAAGGATGGTATTCAAGTTGACTATATTGACTATTTTCTGCCAAGTTGGAGTTCATTCACATTTGATAGACAGTTAAAATCTATGTGTACCTTTTTAAAGTGGTAGGCAGTTATCTGTGGAAAAATTCTATTTACAAGCCTTGAAAACTGCAGAATATAATGAGAGAGAAGAAAATTCATGAGACCCATGTCAAAAAAAAATGTCAAAAAGAACTTCTTTTTTTGGTTTTGCCTTTTTCCCTTTTCTTTTCTTCTATCTTTTTGAGATACAAGGACTGTCACTGTGCCCTTTGTTATAATGGATGAGACAAAATGGATAGAGAATAAAGAATGATAGCTATTCTGAAAAATTCTGGCACTTCCTATGGTTGATCCCAAAAGCAACCTAGAGTGTGTTGTTTAAAACAAGATTATGAATATCTTTCATCTTGACATTTTTTATACTAGATGTTTAAAGAATCCTAGTAATGATAGAATATTGCCTGTCATTTCCAAAAATGTGTGAAAATACTTATTTTTACAAATGTGTGTATGTGTGCAAGATAATTATCGTCCCTTTTCTTTTCTCAGTAAGATTAAAGCCTTGACTCATTTAATTCCAACAGTAGGCAATAAAAAATTGAAATAGATCCGGAAACATGTTTTGGTTATCTATCACTGGATAAGAAACCACCCCAAAATTAGCTGTTTAAAACAATGATTTTTTGTTATCTCTAACTGCTATGTGTATTGACTAGGCTCAGCTTTGTTGTTCTAACTAGGGTGACTTGGTAGTTTTACTCGATAGTGGTTGGGTAGAACTTCTGGAAGGGTAGGAAGAGAAGCTTAGAGAAAACTCTACCCTGAAAATACATGTATTAAGCTGGTAACAGTTATCAAAATCAATTACTCAAAGCCTCTGGGGATTCATCAAAGGGCTAACAACTGAGAATAATTTGTTAAATGAAATTCATAGAAACTACATGAGAACTGTGAGAGATCTTGTCATTTGATGTAACGACTATAATTATAACCCCCTGACTTGGTGGCTGAGTGGCAGTCCCAATCTCCCCAATATCCTGGGGTGGAAGAGACATTCAGAGTAGTTTCAGTAACCAGTGAACATTAGCAGATTCCGTTTTCACATCCCTGTGCTGTGGAAGAGTTCTCTCATGTGGCTAGTAGCAGCAGTGTAGCTCTCAATTCCCCGTCTGCAACTGTTGCTGTGTATGATGGATCCAGGCCAAGAGGCAGGTGAAGAAAGAAGACCCATTACCCACATAACTCTGTTTTTCAGGAGAGCTCCAGAAGGCTTGCTAGGCAAGTGGCAGCTCCCATCCCCATCAGTTGCCTATAATTAAAGAACTATTCCAGGTAAGTTCAGCAGAGCTGGACAATATCAGCATATTTGATTATCTTAGATTCTGAGCTGTGGAAGTTCCATATTGGGTGGTGGCACAACCACACAGCAACATTGATATGCCTACCTGCTCCCCATCCTCCTGCCCAGTGCTTGCTTTATATGGGGAATCCTGATGGAATGCCTGGTGAAAAGCAAGTTTTTCACACCTAGTTCATGCTCCATAGCAAAGAGATCTGCCTAGGACGTTAGAGCAAGCCTTATAACAAGCACCTGCCAAGGGGCTGGGTGTCAATGTAGAGCAAGTAATGTCTGAGAATATCGTTGAAAACAATAAACCAGTTAGCAGATGGAGAAGGCTACTATCTCAGTGGAATAACAACATAGTAAACCAATCATAAGTTTAATGGGAAGATCAAGGAAAGAGGGAATCAAAGTCCAGCTAAAGCCAGACTCATCCCTGAAGATCAGGAAAACTCTTTGCTTGCTAAAGTGTAACCTTCTGAGGACCATATCAAGACTGCACACTGCAGAAGAAAGATACTCATTGAAGTAGTCCAATCATGTCAACAAAGAAATAAACACCAGCAAGAAATAGCCTTTCAAGTTTTATATCTGAAGTTGACATAGTATACTATCTAAAATATTCACTTTCAACAAAAGATTATAAAACATGCAGAAATATAAAAATCAGACCCATAATCCAAATTGAAATAAGGCAATAATATCTGCCTTTGAGGGTACACAGATGTTAGACTACTCAGACTAAGCTTCAAAGAAGCTGCTATGAACATGTTTAAAAAACAAAGGGAAATAACGTACTTTAAAAAAATTAAAGAATATTACGGTAATAATGTCTTGTGGAATAATATCAATAAAAAGAGACATTATTTTTTAAAGAATCAAAAGGAAATTCTCAAGTTAGAGGGTACAACAATAAAAATGACAAGTTGACTAGTGGAGCTTACTGGTAAGTTTGAGCTGAAAAAGAAAAGAATTAGTAAATTTCAAGGTAAATCAGTAGAGATTATGCAATCTGAAGAATAGAGAGAAAAAATTAAAAATTAACAGCTCAGACAAATATGGGACATCATTAAGCACAATAATATAGTTGCAATTGGAGTACCAAAAAGAAAGACTTTAAAAATCTTCAAATAATAACTGAAATTAAAAATTTTCAAATAATAACTGAAAAGTTTCAAATTTGATGAAAAACATTAAAATATGTTTTTTTAAAAAACTTGACAGAATCCGCATAGAACTAACACAGGATTCATACCTAGAAGTATCATAGTCAACATGCTGAAACTCAAAGATAAAACAAAACCTTGAAAGCAACAAACAAAACCAAACTTCATCATATACAAGTGAATCACAATAAGATTAATAGGTGGCTTCTCATTAAAAAAACATGGCTGTCAGAAGTCAGGGAATGACATTACAGAAGAATGAAAGGCAACAAAAGAAAAACATCTGACACTCAAGAATCTTATATCCAGCAAAACTATCTTACAAAAATACAGAAACAAAAATATCAAAGAATTTGTATCTAAAAACTCTCCACACATGAAGTACTAAAGGAAGCTTTTCATGCTGAAACCAAGGAACATCATACAGTAATTTGAATCTACATTTTTTAAAAAAGAATGTTGATGTTTGCAGTTACATAGGCAATGTTAAAGTAAAATATAAATGTATATTCATTTTCCTCTCTTAACATATTTAAAAAGCAATTTCATAAGATGTGATAATTTATTGTTAGACCTACACAGAAATGTAACATATTTGACAGTAACAGAACAAAACAGAAGGTAGGAAAAACTATTTTCCTACTTGACATTAAATGGTAACTTCAATCTACAGGAATAAAGAGAACCAGACTGAAAATTATGTAAGAAGTCTTGTAAATATATACTTGTTCTTCTCTCTGATCTTAGCTTTTAAAAATATGTAAAAACATATTCAATGGTAAATATAACAATATATTGTCAATATTTATATATTGTTATATTTAATATGTAAATATAATAATGCATGTAAATATATATATATATATATATGCCCACACATATATGACATGTTTACAGCAATAAATTCACAAAATGGGCAGAAAACAATAGAGCTATATAGTAGTAAAAATTCTATATTGCATTTCACTTAGTATAGATTTGAAGTGAATTCTGACAAGTAAGATGCATATTGTAAGCCCTAGAGCAACTATTTATAACCAACTAAGAAGCTACCATTAAAATATTACAGGAATAAAAATGTTATACTAGAAAGTATTCATTTAATGAAAATGAAAACAGGAAAGGAAAACAACAGAAGAAAAAGACGTGGGAAATGTAGAAGAAATAAAATGACAAATGTCAATCAAGTCATATTAATAGTAACATCAAAGATAAACAGATTGAACAGTTCAATGTAAAGGCAGATTGTCATACTGGATGTTTTTTTAATTCATATATATAATATATGTGGAAGACACATTTTAGATTCAAATTATAAATTGAAAAAAATTATGGGTAAAAATATACAAATTGGAATCATAAGAGTACTGGAGTGTCTGTACTGACATAAAATAGACTTTAAAATGAAAATATTTTCCCAGAATAAGAACATTTTAGAATTATAAACATTTTGTCTATGAGCAAGAAATAATTATAAGATTATATGTACCCAAGAATAGAACTGGAAAATACAGTGTTTGGAAATGAACTAGAAAAAATTAATAACAAAATTTAAAAATTCCTGGAAACAAATGAAAATGGAAATACAACACACAAAAACCTATGGGATACAACAAAAGCACTACTAAGGTGATTTCTATAAATGTTGGCCTAAATCAGAAAAGTGGAAGAACTTCAAGGAAACAAACTAATGATGCATCTAAAAGTACTAGAAAAGCAACAGCAAAACAAACTCAAAATTAATAGACTAAAAGAAATAAAGATCAGAGCAGAAATAAATGAAATTGAAAAAAATATAAAAGATGAACAAAGCACAGTGTTGTCTTTTAAAAAAAAACAAAACATTTAACCTAAGAAAAATAAAGGAGACCCACATAAGTAAAATCAGAGATGAAAAAGCAGACATTAAAACTGATACCACAAAAATTCAAAGGACCATTTGAGACTACTGTGAGCAACCATATGACAATAAATTGGAAAACCTACAAGAAACAGATGAGTTCCTAGACTCATACAACCTACAAAGATAAATCTATGAAGTAATCCAAAACCTGAATAGGCAATAACAAGTAATGAGATTGAAGACATAAAGAGAAATATCCCAGCAAACTAAAGCATGAGACTCAATATCTTCAATGCTTAATTTTAGCAAATATTTAAAGAAGGATTAATATCAACCCTATCCAAAATATTCAGAAAAACAGAGGAGGAAGGGATATTTTCAAACTCATTCTATGAGGCCAGTACTACCTTGATACCAAAACCAGTCAAAAATGTATCAAAAAATAGGAAACTGCAGACCAATATTCCTGACGAATATTGATGCAAAATAGCATTGTCTTTTATATTTTTCTCTTGTGTTTATTTGGCATGTATAATTACATATTTTAAATCAGAAATCATTTTTATTGTTTGCCAATTACTGATCAATATTCCCGAAAATATCAACTAAGTGGTCCTTTTGTCAATTTATTTTTAGTACACTTTTATAATATATCAACTCACCTTAAATAGATGGGTCTGTCTTTAAGCTTTTTAAAAAATTTATATTTAAAATATTTACATATGAGATGTTGAAAATACTAGAGGCCCTTTATATATTTTCCCCGGCTTTACTTGTTTCATTAGCCTTTTGCCTATTCCCCTACCTGTATCTTAGTGTGCATTCTTTGAGTTAAATAATGGGCTCTGCACAGATTCTGTTGCTTTTGTAAATAGCACCCTATTTGCTCCTATATTTTATGTTTGGTTTTACTAGCATGGATTACTGTAGCCTTGTAGTATAGTTTGAAGTCTTGTAGTGTGATACCTCCAGCTTTGTTCTTTTTGCTTATGATTGCCCTGGCTATGCAGGCTCTCTTTTGGTTCCATATGAAGTTTAAGTTGTTTTTTTTCCAGTTCTATGAAGAGGGTCATAGGTAGCTTGAATCTATAAATTACTTTAGGCAGTATGGCCATTTTCACAATATTGATTCTTCCTCACCGTGAGCATGGAATGTTTTTCCATCTGTTTGTGTTCTCTCTTATTTCCTTGAGCAGTGGTTTGTAGTTGTCCTTGAATAGGTCCTACACATCCTTTGTTAGTTGTATTCCTAGGTATTTTATTCTCTATAGCAATTGTGAATG
>CAUYQU010046212.1:0-58731 GCA_963574635.1 Cheracebus regulus | reverse complement strand
CGTGTGGCTCCTCTGCCGGGAATCTCCCGGTCTGTGGGCAACAAAAATTCGTCGGAAAGTGCGGCGTCCACTCGTTCTCTGCGGTTTCACTGGGAGCTACATTCCTGAGCTGTTGCTAATCGGCCATCTTGGATCTCTCTCCCGATAAATCTTAAATAAATTTGGGTGACAGAGCAAGACTCCATCTCAAAAAAAAAAAAATTAAAACAATGGAATACTACACAGCAGTTAAAACCAATATACTAGATCTATATGTGTTAACATAGATAAATTTAAAGAATTTTATATGACAGATGCAGTTGCAGACTAATTTACACAGTATAAATATATTTACAAAATACTAAAAACACAGCAAGAATATATTACATGGTTTATGAGAATATTCCTATATGTAACAAAAGCATAAAATGTGGTTTGGAAATGTGTTCACCAAATTTATAATGAGAATTGCCTTTGGAGGAGGTAAAAGGGAATGAGACTAGAGGAGATTGAAAAAAACTTCAAATTTGTCCACAACATTCTATTTCTTTGATACCAAAAACTGAAGGGAAATGATATAATGATCACTTTTTTTTTAACTTGTGGTTGGTAGGTACAGAAATGTATATATTGTACCCTTTATACTTTTCTAAATAGATAAAATATTTCCAAATAAAAATGTGTTTCCATAGTAGACAAAATCAAAATTTTAAGGTGTTTGCAACCATTCTCACTTAAAAAAATTGTAAAACTCTACAACAGCACTGTAAACACAAATATAATTAGTAGCATTTCTTTTTAAACCTAATGAATATTAACTCAGTTGCAGAAACATGGCAAATATTTTCCCAAACTTTTTCTGTTCTTTTAAAAACAAGTCAAAATGTTACATATACTGACTTGAAAAGTCAGATGCTACAAAAAGTTTAGCATAAAAACAGCAAGCCCAACCATTCTCTCCTCATATTTATGTCCAGGCTCCTGAAGTAATTACTGACAACTGTTCCAGTTGTTTCTTCTGATATTTACCTCCATAGTTCAGAGTAATGTGCTTTTTTTTCTTGAGTTTTTGATTTTATATTGACTTCATGCCATGGGAGATAAGAATGTAACTTTGGCATCCATCTCACTTACCCTACTTATGCAAACACTCACATGCATGACATGCATATGTGTACACATGGCCAAGCACACATGCACACCTGCAGACACTTCTCTCCTTCTCCACGTCCCATGGGTGTTATGTCACTCTTTATGGCTATAGCAATATTCACATTTTACATTATAATTACCTGTATTGTTCTCACCTGTGTCTTACAGTAAAGGATTTTATTTTCTTTCTTTCACAGCTTTTTGTTTTTATTGGAATTAATTCTTGGCTCACTTTTTATTTCCTTATTTGTCTATGTACTAAGCAACAATTCATCTGGAAGCCCTTCAACAGATTTGAAAATTTCCTGTGGATATATAAAAATGCATCAGGTCTTCCATGCATTTCATTTTCCATAAAAACATTCTTCTCAGAAGCCTCATCCTCTTATTTCTCTTACTTTCTCTCTTCCTTCCTTTCCTTCTCTTCCTTCCCTTCTTCCTTTCTCCTTCCTTTCTTCCCTCTCTCCCTCCCTCCCTTCTTTTTCTTTCTTTCTTGCTTTCTTTCTTTTCCTGTTAAATGCATTGATCATGTGGATCCCTGCTCCAATTTGACCTAGTTGCTCTCTGCTGCTGTGCAGCTGTCCTTCTGGGAATTCCTTTCGCCATCATCCTAGGAATTTTTTTGTTTCTCTCTTGATTAGACTTACTGTTTCTTCAAGCCTTTCTATTTTATATTCTTGCTTTCTCCCCTCACTACAGTGAAGCACTTTATCAAGTAGCTAACAATAGGTACATGTGATGTAAATAGATCCTCTGCTAATTTTGTTCCCCTAAAAGATATGTTGTCATCCTAACTTCTGGTACCTGTTATGTGACCTTTGGAAACAGGGGTCTTTGCAGACATAGTTAAGATGTAAGTTAAGATGAGATCATACTGGAGTAGGGCAGTTCCTTAATCCAACATGACTGGTATCATTATAAGAAGGAGAAAAGAGACCACAGAGACACATCAGAGGAGAGAATGCCATGTGAAGACACAGACACACAGAGGGAGACAGCTGTGTGATGGAGGAGGCAGAGATTGGAATTATGCAGCTGTAAGTCAAGGAGTGTCCAGTATTGTTGGCCATCACTAGAAGCTAAGAGAGAGAACGTGCCCTGACAATAGCATAATTAAAGACTTACAGTCCCCAGGTTTGTGAGAGAACATATCTGTGTTGTTTAAAGCTACCTAGTTTGTGATACTTTGTTACTGCAGCTGCAGAAAACTAATACATCTTCCATTTCTGGTAACTTCTTTATTATACCCTTATACTTGATTGGTAGTTTGTCTACATATAGAATTTCAGGTTGGAAATCATTTTTTTTCCCTCAGAGTTTGAAGGCTCTGCTACATTCCTAGTTTTTATATTGCTCTTGAGAGGTCAGATGTCATTCTGATTTCCAGTCTTTTGCTTCTAAGTCATCTTTTCATCACATGATGATTTTTGTATTTTCTTTTCATTTGTGTGCTCTCAAATTTATGATATGCCTTACTCTGAGTTTGTGTTTGCTTTTTAATCTACTTTTATCCAAGGGCTTCATTTCTCTGCTCTCTCTTTCTGTATTATTAGTCATATGTTGGACCCCTTAGTTATTCTTCTAATTTTCTATCCCTTTCCTCCGTTTTCAATCTATTTTCTTTTTCTCTTACCTTCTCTTCCATTTTTCATTTTTCATTTTTTTTTTTGAGATGGAGTCTTGCTCTATTTCCGAGGCCTGAGTGCTTCAGTGCAGTGGCACAACTGTGGCTCACTGCAACCTCTGCCTCCCAGGTTCAAGCAATTCTCCTGCCTCGGCCTCCTGAATTGCTGGTACTATAGGCTCACACTACCACATCCAGTTAATTTTTGTATTTTTAGTAGAGATGGGGTCTTGCCATGTTAGCCAGGCTGGTCTCAAACTCCTGACCTCAAGTGATCTTCCCACTTTGGCCTCCCAAGTTCTGGGATTATGGGCATGAGCCAACATGCCCAGCCCATTTTTCATTTCTTTACCTTTTTTGTTATTCCTTTTCAGTGATTTTGTCAATATTAATTTTTCAGTGTTGCTGCTGAGTCTAAATTTTTTTCTTCTATTATATTGAAGGGACTCCCAAGAATTTTGTGGGAAAATTGAGTTAAAAGATAAAAATGAAACATATGACCTTCATTTCTTAACATAAGCTCCATCAGGATGAAGAAACTTTTGTAAGCAATGATACCAACCATTCAGTTCATTCATAATGCACTAGAGTCCTAGGAATTTAACTATGTCAAGGCAGTCTTTTTAACATTACCAATTGAAGAAAAATGAATACTTCTTAAAATGTTTTTTAAGATTAAGAAACAAAAATAAGTCATAAGAAACCAAATCAGGACTGTAAGTTAGAAGCCTAATGAGTTCCCATAGGAATTCTTGCAAAATTTCCCTAGAAGAGAGAAGTGAGAAGAAGCATAGTTATGGTAGAGAAAGGCTCTTTGATGAAGCTTTCCTGGATATTTTTCAGCTAAAGCTTTGGCTAACTTTCTCAAAACACTCTCATAATAAGTAGATGTTATCATTCATTGGCTTTCCAGACAGTCAACAAGCAAAATGCCTTGAGCGTCCCAAAGAACTGTTGCCATGACCCTCGCTCTTGACCAGTCCACTTGTGCTCTGACTGGATCACTTCCACTTCTTGGTAGCCATTGCTTTGCTTGTGCTTTTTCATCAGGATCACTCTGGTAAAGCCATAGTTCATCTCCTGTTACAATTCTTTGGAGAAATGCTTCAGGATCTTGATCCTACTTGTTTAAAATTTCCACTGAAAGCTCCTATCTGCAACTAATCTGGATGCAACAGATTTGGTACCCATTGAGTGGAAAGTTTTGCTCGACTTTAATTTTTCAGTCAGAATTGTGTAAGCTGAACCAGCTGAGATATCTATGATGTTGGCGATTGTTTCTGCTGTTCATTGTTGGTCCTCTTCAATTAAGGAATGAACAAGATACATTTCTTCCTCTCAAACTGTGGTGGATGGTCTGCCGCTATGGGCTTCATATTCACCATCTTCTTAAAACAAGTTATCCATTTGTAAGTTGCTGATTTATTTGGGGCATTGTTCCATAAACTTTTTGTAAAGCATCAATTATTTCACCATTCTTCCACCCACACTTCATCATAGATTTGATGTTTGTTCAATTTTAGCAGGATTGATGTTACTCTGATAGGGGCTCTTTTCAAACTGATGCCACAAACTAGATCCTGTTCAGAAGTTATAACTAGTTAATATGAGTTTATGATGCTTCAAAAGATTTTGAAATCTATGTATAGTTTTCTTTTATAATATACATTCCCCATGAACTTTGAAAATACCTGTCATATTTAATTTCCAAGAGGTTTTTCTTATTTTCTAATTACTTATTGTTTAAAAATTATTATCCTATCTTATTTTATGGAAGAAAAATTAATAAGCTTTTGAGGTGTACTTCTGGTCTTTCCTTTCTTAAAAATTTTTTTAAACTACAATAGTTTTTGGCAAATAGGTGGTATTTGGTTACATGGATAAGTTCTTTAGTGGTGATTTCTGAGATTCTGGTGCACCCAACACCCAAGCAACATACACTATACCCAATGTGTAATATTTTATCCCTCACCCTCCTCCCAACATTCCCTCCAAGTCCCCATAGTCCATTTTATCATTCTTATGCCTTTCCATCCTCAGAGCTTAGCTCTCACTTAGAAGTAAGAACATACAACATTGGGTTTTCCATTCTTGAGTTAATTCACTTAGAATAATGGCTTCCAACTCCATTCAGGTTGTTGCAAATGCCATTATTGTGTTCCTTTTTATGGCTGAGTAGTATTCCATGGTGTGTGTGTGTGTGTGTGTGTATGTGTGTGTGCATGTGCATGTATATACATACATGTGTATATATACACATATACATATATATACACATATACATATATGTATATACACATATATATGTATATATACATGTATACACACATATATATGTATATATATACATGTATACACACATATATATACACGTGCACACACACACACACATTTTCTTTATCCACTCATTGATTGATGGGTATTTGGCTGGTTCCATATTCTTGCAATTGTAAATTGTGCTGCTATCAACATGCGTGTACAAGTGCTTCTTTCACATAATGACTTCTTTTCCTTTGGGTAGATACCCAGTAGTGGGATTGCCAGATCAAATCGTAGGTCTACTCTTAGTTCTTTAAGAAATCGCCACACTGTTTTCCAGTGGTTATACTAGTTTACAGTGGTTTGTACTAGTGTACACTCCCACCAGAACTAGTGTTTTCCAGTGGTTGTACTAGTTTACACTCCCACCAGCACTGCTTGTTATTGGTCTTTTCAGAGTTTCTATTGCTTCCTGGTTTAGTCGAGGAGGGTTATATATTTCCAGGAATTTATCCATCTTCTCTAGGTTTTCTAGTTTGCGTGTGTAAAGGTGTTCATAATAGCCTTGAATAATCTTTTGTATTTCTGTGCTATTGGTTGTAACATCTCCTGTTTCATTTCTAATTAAGCTTATTTGGTTCTTCTATCTTCTCTTCTTGGTTAATCTCACTAGTGGTCTATAAATTTTGTTTATCTTTTCAAAGAATGAGATTTTTGTTTCATTTATCCTTTGTATTTTTGTTTGTTTCAGTTTCATTTAGTTCTGCTCTGATTTTTGTTATTTCTGGATTTGGGTTTGGTTTGCTGCTGGATTTGGGTTGGTTTGCTCTTGTTTCTCTGGCTCCTTGAGGTGTGACCCTAGATTATCTATTTGTGCTCTTTCAGGCTTTTTGATATAGGCATTTAAGGCTATGGAAGAATTTTTAAATTTCCATCTGGATTTCATTGTTTACCCAACAATCATTCAGGAGCAGATTATTTAATTTCCATGCGTTTCCATGATTTTGAGGGTTCGTTTTGGAATTGATTTCCAATTTTATTCCACTGTGGCCTGCTATATTTTGATTTTATTAAATTTGTTGAGATTTGTTTTATGGCCTATCATATGGTCTATCTCAGAGAATGCTCCATGTGCTGATGGATAGAATGTATATTCTGCAGTTGTTGAGTAGAATGTTCTGTAAATATTTGTTAAGTCCATTTGTTCTAGGGTACAGTTTAAGTCCATTGTTTCCTTGTTGACTTTCTGTCTTGATGACCTGTCTAGTGTTGTCATGGAGTATTGAGTATCCCAATATTATTGTGTTGCTGTCTATCTTATTTCTTATGTCTAGAGGTAATTGTTTTATAAATTTAGTAGTTCCAGTGTTAGGTGCATATGTAAGTAGGATAGCGAAATTTTCCTGTAGGACTAGTCCTTTTATTATAATATAATGTCCCTGTTTGTCATTTTTAAGTGTTGTTGCTTTGAAGTCTATTTCGTCTGGTATAAGAATAGCTACTTGGCTGGGCATGGTGGCTCATGCCTGTAATCCCAGCACTTTGGGAAGCCGAGGCAGGTGGACCACAAGGTCAGGAGTTTGAGACCATCCTGACCAACATGGTGAAACCCTGTCTCTACTAAAAATACACACAAAAAATTAGTGGGGCATGGTGGTACACGCCTGTAATCCCAGCTACTCAGGAGGCTGAGGCAAGAGAATCACTTGAACTGAGGAGGTGGAGGTTGCAGTGAGCTGAGATTGCCACTACACTCCGGTCTGGACAACAGAGCGAGATGGTATCTTAAAAAAAAAGCTACTCTTGCTTGCTTTTGGTGTCAATTTGCATGGAGTATCTTTCTCCACCCCTTTACCTTGAATTTACTAGAGTCCTTATGTGTTAGGTGAGTCTCTTGAAGACAGCAGATACTTGGTTGGTGAATTCTTATACATTCTGCCATTCTATATAATTTAAGTGGAACATTTATGCCATTTACATTTAACGTTAGTATTGAAATGTGAGGTACTATTCTATTCATCATGCAAGTTGTTGCCTGAATACCTTTTTTGTTTTTTCATTGTATTATTGTTTTATAGGCCCTGTGAGATATATGCTTTATGGAGGTTCTATTTTGGTGTATTTTGAGGTTTTGTTTTAATATTTAGAACTCCTTTTAGAAGTTCTTGTAGTGCTGGCTTGGTAGGGGCAAATTCTCTCAGCATTTGTTTGTATGAAAAAGACTGTATTTCCTTCATTTATGAAGCTTAGTTTTACTGGATACAAAATTGAATCATGGGGGCAGATCTTTCCTGTGCTGTTCTCATGATAGTAAATAAGTCTCACGAGATATGACAGTTTTATAAGCGTGAGTTTCCCCGCAAAAGATCTCTCTTTGCCTGCTGCCGTTCTTGTAAGACATGATTTGCTCCTCCTTGCCTTCCGCTTTGATTGTGAGGCCTTCGCAGCCATGTGGAACTGTAAGTTCTTAAACCTATTTCTTTTGTAAACGGTCCAGCCTCAGGTGTGTGTTTATCAGCACCATGAAAACGAACGAATACAGCATGTTTGAGGAACAGGAAGAATGCCAGTATAGCTGGGATGTAATGAATAAGGAGAAAGTGCTAGGATATGAGTTCAGTGAGAAAACCAGAGGCTGGATCATGTAGAGTTTAGATTTTATTCTACTTGCAATGGGAAGCATTAGATGGTGTTTGGGAGTGATATTATCTAACATATTTTTAGAATATCATTCTGTCTGCTGACTGGAGAATGACCTGGGGTCAGAGGGGTGTGCTTGGGATAAACTGGAAGCAGAGTGGACTAGTTAATGGACTGCTTCAGTAGTCCAGGCCAGAGCAATGGAGGTGTGGACTAGGGCAGTAGTGGTGGAGGTGTAGAGGGGAAGTTGGAATCCAGATGTATTTTAGACATAGAGTTGTTGTACTTGCTTGGATATAGTTGTAGTTAATTGAAGTGTTGAGTGGTGAGGGAGACTGGATAATAAAAGATAACTTCTCCCATTTTGGTGAGATGGAAAGTGTAGAGCAGAAGCAGATATTGAGAAGAAAACTCTAAATTCTCTTTTGGATATATTATACTTGAAGATCACACTAGCCATCTAACCGAAGAAGTTGAGTAAGCAGTGGGATATGTCTGCCTGAAGTGTAAGTCTTATTAGAAAAATGATTTTATTTAAAGCAATGATAGTGAATGAGATTTCATAGAAAAAGAGGGAAAGGAGGATGAGGACAGGACTTTGGAATCTGCAACACCTACAGGTGTAAAGGACGTTGAGAAGGAGCAACCAGTGAGGAAGGAGAAATTTAGATGAGCATGATGTAATGACAGACATTAAAAAAAATTAAAGTAGTATGTGAAAAATAGTGCCTAAGTAATGTTTATACATTTTGTACTTAAAGGCTAAGAAGCAAGTGCTAATAAAGAATTTTTAGATGATATTTTTAAAATCAAGGAAACAGCATAGACAAAAAAAAGCCAGTTACCAGTCTAGGGATCTAGATTTGGGGTGTCACACTTTATCACTTATTTTATGTCCTCTGGCCAAGCACTTCATCTCTATCAAGCTAAGTTTATCCCCCTGTAAAATTAGAGCTAATAAACACTGAGACTATGTGGATGAGCTAATGGTTGGTGTGTAAATAGAGAGTTGCTATTATCTTCTGGGCTGCCTTTATGTGGGCACAAAAACAGTAGCAGAGCCAAGAGTAGGGCACACTCATGACCTCTACTGCTTAAGGCTCTGTCCATCATGCGGGATGTTGCTGATGATTCTTTCTCTTCTCTTCTCTTCTTTTTCTTCTTTCTTTCTTTTGACAGAGTCTCGCTCTGTTGCCCAGTCTGGAGTGAAGTGGCATGATCTCAGCTCACTGCAGCCTCTACCTCCCGGGTTCCAGCAGTTCTCTGCTTCAGCCTCCCAAGTAGCTGGGATTACAGGTGCCCCCACCACACCTGGCTAGTTTTTGTATTTTTAGTAGAGACGGAGTTTCACCATCTTGGCCAGGCTGGTCTTGAACTCTTGACCTTATGATCCACCCACTTCAGCCTTTCAAAGTGCTGGGATTATAGGCATGAGCCACCAATCCTGGCCTGATTATTTTTTTCCTAACATATCTCGTACCAAAATATCACACCAAGCTTCCTAGTTCCCAGTTACTCATTATGAGTTTATTCTCCTCAGGAGCACAGAAGGATCCAGGATGGATGGCTCAGGCTTCAGCTAACTTTATTCAGAAACTCTGAGCAACATACTTCTTACTTATCCATGAGTTGAATGGCAGTCATTACACTTTTCTGTAAGATGTGAATGCCTTCCATGGAGGTCAGAAAACTGAATCCTTTTATTAAATTCATGTAATCATTCAGCTTTATGAGAATGAGAATTTATTTCTGGGATGCAAGGAGGTTTCAGCATGTGAAAATCAATCTAATGTAATATGCCACACTAATAGGATAAAGGGGGAAAACCCCATATGATCTTCTTAATTAAAGTAGAAAAAACACTTGACAAAATCAAAACTATTTATGACAAAAACACTCAATAAATTAGGAATAGAAAGAACTGCCTCAGCATAATAAAGGCCATTGATAAAAAGCCCACAGCTAATATCACACTCAATGGTAAAAGACTGAAAGCTTTTCCTTTAAGATTAGGAACAAGACAAGGGTGCTTGCTTCTGTCACTTCCATTAAACATGGCACTGAAAGTCCTGGCCAGAGCACTTTACCAAGAAAAATAAATCAAAGGAATCCAAATTGGAAAGGAGGAAGTCAAATTATTTCTGTTTGCAAATGACACAATCTTATATATAGAGAACCCTACAGGATTTATGCATTCATAAAACACTGTTAGAACTAAAAAATAAAGTCAGCAAAGTTTCAGGATACAAAATCAGCACAGAAAATTAGTTGTCTTTCTAAATACTATCAATAAAAAATTTGAAAAGGAATTACAAAAATAAGTTCCTTTATAATAGCATCAAAAAATACAATACTTAGAAGTAAATTTATGCAAAGAAGAGAAAGGCTCATACACTGAAAACTACAAAACCTTGCTAAAAGAAATTAAAGAAGAAACAAATAAATAGAAAGACATCCTGTGTTCATAGACTGGAAGCCTTAGTATTGTTAAGATTTTGATATTACCCAAAGCAATCTAAAGATTCAATGTAATCCCTGTCAGGAACCAAATGATGCATTTTTCAGAAATAGAAAAGTCATATGGAGACTCAAGAGATGCTGAATAACCAAAACAATTTGAAAAAAAAAAAAAAAGGTTGTAGATCTCATACTTCCTGATTTCAAAACTCATTACAAAGTGGCAATAATCAAAACAGTGTGGCACTGGCACAAAGACAGACATATAAATCAATGGAATAGAATACAGACCAGAGAAATAAAGTCTCACACATAAGGTCAAATGATCTTCAACAGGGGTACTAAGATCACTCAATGGAGGAAAGGACAGTCTTTTCAATGTTACTAGGAAAAATGGATATCCACATGCAGAATAAAGCTGGGTTCTTAGCTTATACCTATACAAAAATTAACTCAAAATAGATTAAAGACTGTAAGACTTAAAACTATAAAATTCCTAAAACACTGGATAAAATCCTCATGACATTGAATTAGCAATGATTTCTTTTTTAAAAAAATTAACTTTTATATTAAGTTATAGGTACATGTGTAGATTGGTTATATAGGTAAACTTGTGTCATGGTGGTTTATTGTACAGATTATTCCATCATCCATGTATTTTGCCTACTTCCCATCAGTTATTTTTCCCTGATCCTCTCCCTCCTCCCATCCTCCACCCTGAGAAGCCCCAATGTGTACTGTTCCCCTCTACATATCTATATGTCCTCATCATTTAGCTTATAAATGAGAACATATGGTAGATGGTTTTCTATTTCTGCATTACTTTGCCTGATTTCTTGCAAATGACACTCAAATCACAGGCAATAGATGCAAAAACAGATAAATGAGATTACATCAAACCTAAACACTTTTGTGCATCAAAGGATACAATCAACAGGGTTAAAAGGCAACCTACAGAAAGGAGAAAATATTTGAAAATTATATACCTGATAAGGGATTAATATTCAGAAAATAGAAAGAAATCCTAAAACTCAACAGCCAAAAACCAAATAACCTTTTTAAAAAATGGGCAAAGGATTTGAATAGATAGCTCCCTCAAAATGATATACAAATGGCCAAGAAGCATATGAAAAGATGCTTAACATCCCTAACCACTAGGGAAATGCAAATCAAAACCTTAATGAGATGTCACCTCACACTCATTAGGATGGCTACTATTAATTAAAAAAGCACACAAAACAGAAAATAACAAATGTTGGTGAGGATGTGGAGAAATTAGAACCCTTGCATATTGTTGGTGCAAATGTAAAATGGTGTAACCACTATGGAAAATAGTATAGTAGTTCTTCAAAGTATTAACAGTAGTATTATCACATGATCCAGCAATATTGTTTCTGGGTGTATATACAAAAGAATTGAAAATAGGATCTTAAAGAGATATTTGTACATTCATGTTCATAGCAGCATTTTTTACAGTAGTCAAGATGTGGAAACAACCCAGTGTTCATCAACAGATTATGGATAAGTAAAATGTAATATGTACACATAGTTGAATATATTTCAGTCTTAAAAAGGAAGAAAATGGCTTTACATGCTACAACATGGATAAACCTTGAGGACATTATGCTAGGTGAATAAGCCAATCGTGAAAAGACAAATACTGCATGATTTCATTTATATGATGTATCTAACGTAGTGAAGTTTATGGAAACTTCACAGAAAGTAGAATGGTGATTGCCAGGGGCTGGAGGAAGAGGGAATGGGGAGTCATTCATTGGGTGTAGAGTTTTAGCTTTGCAAGATGAAAAAGTTCTGGAGACGGTTGTGCGACAATGTGAATATACCTCACTCTACTAAACTGTATACTCGGTTAAGGTGGCAAATTTTATATGGTTTATATATATATATATTTTTTTTTACCACAAAAATTATATATATATATAAATATATATACATTTTTTTTACCACAATTTAAAATAATAAACAAAAAGGATGCCAGAATGCCACAAAATTTGAAAACCAGTGAGGTGAAACTCTAAGTGGCACAGTTCTGACTTTTTATACCACCGCTTAGCTGTGTTGTTTTGGAGACAAACACTGACATCTTGGCTTCAGTTATTTTTGGTGTAAGACAAGGATATTATCTCTGTCAGATATGCATACTTTACCTAATAAGGAAAAAAATGTCCAACCTCTAAATCTTTCCCTAAAAGAATAATTTCCTGATGGAGAGGTACAGTAGGAGCATACCACCTTTTTCTAAGATTTCCTTTTTCCCTCAAGCTTCAACTCACTGTGGCTCTTGCCTCCAAAACAGTCCTTGCTCTCTGGTGTGTCAGGTTGACTATGGAATACAAATCTTCCCTTGGGTCTTGGAAGCATTGCCGAGACAGGTTGGGACATGAAAATAAGGCTTTAGGGGATGACATGTGGGAGATAAACACAGATGGCTCTCTGAGCCTGGTAAACTTGTTTATAAAATAAGCCTAATTCTGGTTTGAAAACCTGCTTCTTGATTGTGGAGTGAGGGAGAAGGACAAATCCTAGACAGGGCGTTCGCTTTCCAGCTCCAGTCTGAGTCCATATGGCAGATCCTATCTTCTTATCCAATCCCTTAGGAATTAATCCTTGATATTTAGATCCAATTTAGAGATGTCTACAATAGGTTTTAGCTTCATAGGGATCCAGGGAAGACGCGGAACACCATTCTAGAAACCCAGTTTTCAGAATTAAACTAATCAGATCAAATTTTTAAAAACAGGTATCAGTAACTAGATTAATGAAACACACACTATTACTAACATCCAATAACTAAACTAACTAATAAGATAGATGTTTTAAAATATCTCCTTGTAGAATAAAACAAATTAGGCCCGGCATGGTGGCTCATGCCTGTAATCGCAGCACTTTGGGCGGCCGAAGTGGGCAGATCGTCTGAGCTCAGGAATTTCAGATCCTCCCGGGGCAACATGGTGAAACCCTGTCTCTACTAAAATACAAAAAATTAGCCAGGTGTGGTGGCATGTACCTGTAGTCCCAGCTACTTGGGAGGCTGAGGCACGAGAATCACTTGAGCCCGGAAGGCAGAGGTTGAAGGGAGCCAAGATTGCGCCTCTGCACTCCAGCCTGGGCTACAGAGTGAGACTCCATCTCAAAAAATAAAAAAATAAAAAATAAAGAAATGACACTTTGGTTAAATTTTTCATTTTGAAGATATTGGGAACTATCTCATCTTCCCTGCTTCTGATATAAGATCAGTGTGTTTACAGTCAACACCATTGAGGAAACAGAGTGGGCTGGAGACAAAGACTTGGAAGCAACCCAAATATCCATGGATAAAGAAAACGTGGCACATATACACCATGGAATACTATGCAGCCATAAAAAAGGATGAGTTCATGTTCTTTGCAGGGTCATGGATAAAGCTGGAAACCATCATTCTCAGCAAACTGACATAAGAACAGAAAAACAAACACTGTATGTTCTCACTCATAAGTGGGTGTTGAACAATCAGAACACATGGACACAGGGAGGGAACATCACACACCAGGGCCTGTTGAGAGGTGGGAGGCTAGTTGAGGGATAGCATTAGGAGAAATACCTAATGTAGATGACGGGGTGATAGATGCAGCAAAACATCACGGCCCGTGTATACCTATGCAGCAAACCTGCATGTTCTGCACATGTACCCCAGAACTTAAAGTATAATAATAATAAAAAAGAGTGGGGTAGAGAGGGAGAAGAATAAATTCTACATTTGATAGTTGCTAGTTGGTAATGTATTCTACCTTGCCATTTCTCAAGATATGTCCTGACTTCCAAGGGAAAGCAGGATATGGGGAGCAGTATTTTATTATGCTGCTGAGAACAGTTGTTTTCTTATTACAGCACATGTCAAACTTAACCTGTTTTTCTCTTACTAGGGATAGTCAAGAAGGTGGTTGTATAAGGCTGTGGTCAATGTGTGGGGTTCCTCCTATGTGGTACTTGTTCTGATTTAGGAAAAATATAGGTATTATGTGAAAAAACTAATGTATTGTAAACACTCATTAATAGAGGCTAAACAATAGTTGATCTTACTTGATAAACATAAGGCTTTGAAAAAATTACATTTTGATAATAGGTCTAGAACTAACAGAAAAGAACTGCAGTACAGACGGCTTTCTGGAACCTATTACTTTTTCAGTGATGCTCTGGCCTATGCTGATCATCAGAATTACCTGTAAGTTAAAAAAAAAGTCCTTGGTGCTGGCATCCCTGAGCTAGAGAATCAGAACTCTAAGAGTGGGGACAAGGATTTTTTTTCAAGCTTTTCCAGTGATTCTGAAGTATGGCAGTTGACTACTGGTCTAAACCAAAAGGGAGACAGAACCATATTCCTCAATTCCCGAACTCTTGGCTGCTTAGGGGTTTTTTTTGTTTTGTTTTTTGAGAAAGAGTCTCACTCTGTCTCCCAGGCTGGAGTGCAGTGGTGTGATCTCGGCTCACTGCAACCTCTGCCTCCCGTGTTCAAGCAATTCTCGTGCCTCAGCCTCCTAAGTAGCTGGGACTACAGGCACATGCTGCCTCACCTGGCTAATTTTTTTGTGTTTTTAGTAGAGACAGGGTTTCACCATGTTGGCCAGGCTGGTCTCAAACTCCTGACCTCAGGTGTCTGCCCGCCTCAGCCTCCCAAAGTGCTGGGATTACAGGTGTGAGCCACTGCGTCTGGCCCTTAGTTTATTTTTTTGAGAGATCTCTCTCTGTCGCCTAGGCTGGAGTAGAGTGGCGCAATCACAGCTCACTGCATCCTCAACCTCCCGGGCTTAAGTGAGCCTTCTACTTCAGCCTCCCAAGTAGCTGGGCTACGGGTATGCACCACCATGCCTGGGTAATATTTTTATTTTTTGTAGAGATGGGGTCTCACTGTGTTGCCCAGGCTGGTGTTGAACTTGTGAACTCAAGCCATCCTCCTGCTTCAGCCCCCCAAATCGATGCAATTACAGGCATGAGCCACTGCACCTGGCTGCTTCTTAGTTTCAGCTTTGCATCTGGAGAGCCTCTTCTCTACCTGAGGATTCCCACAAATGAGCTTCTTGGAGCAAAATTGGTATGAGTGGCACTATTTATGAGAAGCTTCTAAAACCAGCCACAAAGGTAGTGAGTAATGTTATGATCAGAAAGAGGGCGCAACATGCTTTTGGCAAAATGCCTTCATCAAGTGACACTGAGGGACACTGCACAATGGAAATGGCTTTCAACTTGAAAGAGTAATTAGTATTGGCTGTGCATAGGCAGCTGTTTCACTTTATAGCTGAGCAAACATAGTAACAGGTTCTGTACAAAGCAGTTCTAGTTAATGTGTGTGATTTATGCATGGAGAAACACTTAATGGAGTTTTGATCAACAGATGACTACAAGTCTGTGTTGCTTTTATTTAGTTGCTATTATTTTGTGAGCTCTGCCTCAGTACCTACTGAGCCCAGCAACCCATATTCAGCAGGAGGGGTATTGCTACAGCAATAGGAAGAAGGTAGAGCTCTGAACGCCAGTCCTGAGCAGCTGGTGGTCCTCAGAGATGCCTCTTGACTATCATTCAATGATGAAAGAAATGTTACAAGATTTGCCCCAAATCAGTCACATCAACGGAGTGGAGTCACATTTTATTTGAGGGCTCAGGGTCTAATCTTGGCACGGAAGGAAAAACACTGGATAATCAAATTACCCTTGAAAATTTCTTATGTTATCCTAACACTGAACCCAGCGGCAAACGTTTTTGGTTTTCCCTTGTGTATTACATGGCATCATTTCCCTATGGTCATTTAGGGTTACATTTAAATGGAGAGAACTACAGAGTTGATGACGGGATAATTTTTCTTCTCTGATTTTTTGTTCTGTTTTTCCCTGTTCGGGTAGTTTCATGTATGTTCATTATAATGTTCCATTCACATATCATTTTTCCTTTTTGTTGAGTTTTCTTGTTTTCTGAATTTGGTGTAGCACACTGTGTAGGTATATGAGTCTTGGAGTCAGGCTTGCTGAGGTTAAATCCAGGTTCTGCAATGTATTAACTGTATGCCCTCCAGAACATTACTTAACCTGCCCAAGCCTCAGTTTCCTTTTTTGTCAAAAGGGGGTAGTAAGTGTGTTGACATCATAATTAAATGAGGCAATACATGGGATCCCTAAGGGCACCGCCTGCTAAGAACATGTATTCAAAGGTCAAAGTTTTTAATATTTGGTGGTGATTTGTGGGAGCTTGGGTGGCAGTTAGTGTTCAATCTCAAGAGGCTCACAGCAGAACTGTGGGAATCCTGTGCTTACTTAACATAGGTTTGCTTCAGGCTACAGAGCACAAGTATCCCTTCTATGACTCCAGTGGTTATTATTGGAGTGTTATCCCACTGCAGCCTAAATGGCCATGACATCAGCCTCTAGTTAAAGTAAAACTCAGAGTGAGCAATTGCTTATTCTTTCTTTGAACTCAGTTGATTGTGAAGAGGTAATGGGGCCCGTCATAGAGCCTCATTGAGAGCATTTTAAGACCTCTTTGTTTTTACACCTCATGGATGATATATAGGCAGATATGTTTTCATTAGAGGAAGTAAATGGCATTTATTATAATTGTTTCCAGGAAAATAATGTGTTCTAGGACATAACATGTGTAAGCATTGCTAGAGCTTCTGATGGAATGGTGACGTGGTCTAGACAGTACACAAATACTCATTTGTGTAAATTACACGTAGAAATCAGCTGATCGGAAATCACACGGACTGGTGGTTTCCATAGAGGCTACCTAGTCTTTTGGTTAGAGCACAGAGTAAACAACTATCATCCCAAGCAGTAAATGGATGGCTCATTCAATTATAAGATCATTCTTTTTCTCTTAGAGTCCCTGCTCTTACGATTTCTGTGGAAATTGTATTACTTGGGCCTAACCTACACAGCCTTCAAATAAGCAAGTGAGGCCAACTTCTGCAGGCCTCTCACTGATGTTGTGAAATCAGTTGGCTAAGTAAATTAGGCCAGGTAAAGGGATGGGATGCATCAAAGCAGAGCCCAGTGTAAGCTTCTAGGCTGGGTTGGTCATCCTGAAGCTCTCAGCTTTCATGTCTTGCCTAGAGTCCCCTCAGTCTGCAGTATATACATACCCAGCTCTCACACCCAGCCTCTAGTCTAGAAGGTTAATTGCTATTAACCAAAAAACATGCGAAAACCAAACGCTGAAATGGTTCCTCCCTATCCCATTGCACCTTTCCACACCCAGATTCTGACAGCACTCCCCACCCTTCACCGGGGCACTCCACACAGGCCGCACCCTCACACTGACTCAGGAAGGCTAGTTTTGGTGCTCTCTGGAGGCCTGAGAGTATGGCAGCCCCATCGCCCAGGCCTCTGTGCCCTCTGTCCAAACAAGCAAGGGAGCAAAGCATAATTCACTGGCTTGGAAACTCCCTTGCGATGATTTTCCTAAGACATGAGGATTATTCACACCGTAGTTTCTATTCTCTTAGCAGCATATAATATAAATATTTAATTCCCAAAGGCTTGCTGTCTCATGATTCTGCTGTCTCTGGATTTGTGTCTGATTCCTTTCAATTAAATCTGGATGCCAAAGCCAAGCTCATCATTGCTTTCTAACAATCAACTACTCACACGTTAGTTTTCTAAGGCTGGTGGGCTTTTCCAGGGGAAGGGTCTCAATACAGAGCGTAGGGCCTTTTGTGACTTGATGGCTTTACTCCTCTCCAAGCCTGTAGGTTTCACCTTCCTTTACTCTCCCTATTTGCTCTGAGGATCAAACAAATCCCTCTCCTTGTCTGCTACAGTATTGCTCTTTTCTTCAAGGCTTGCATACCAGCTGTTATTTTTTGCAGGAACTCATTAAACCCAAGTGATCTCAAGAAAATATTTCCCAACAAAAATGATTTTTGCCCTAAGACAAATCTCATACCTCCTACTAAAAAAAAGAACATTTTCTGTCCTGTTACATATATTAAAAAGAAACGCCATGGCCGCAGCAGGCGTCCTCAGAGAGACATATCCAGGGTACTCTCGGTTCACCAAGGATGAGGGGCCCACTCTGCTTGGGATTTTAGGAAGACTTTCCTGGAGGTGGTGGCACGACGGTCAGGCTCTGGGAAGCAGGGTAGAGGATGGAGGTGTAGCTTTGCTGACCTCAGCATGGGTCTAGCTTGGTTTCTTAGCAGTATCATAGCTGAGGTGTCAGCTCTCAGGAGGTGATTGCCCCAGACAGATGAGAAGCGAGAACCTGGAGACAGGCACGCCCATCCCAGGGGGCAGGGAGGGCCGAGTGCAGCTACAAGCCATGGGAAGTCCACAGCATGTGGAAAGAATGGGAACTAATGCCAGGGGGCAGCCCAGGCAGGCGGTAGCATGAGGGAGGGCTGGCCAGGCAGGTTAGGGTGCTGGTGCGGGAGTCGAGCGTGGGGATATCACAGCAGAGCCAAGACAACCTGAGAGGATGTGGGCAGGCAGAAGAAACAGGACATAACTGAAAAAGCATTTTTTGTTTGTTGGTTTGTTTTGAGATGGAGTCTCGCTCTGTCACCCAGGCTGGAGTGTGGTGGCGTGATCTCGATTCACCACAACCCCCTCCTCCCGGGTTCAAGCGACTCCCCCGCCTCAGCCTCTCAAGTAGCTGGGACTACAGGTGTGCACCACCACACCCGGCTAATTTTTTGTATTTTAGTAGAGACGGGGTTTTACCATGTTGGCCCGGATGGTCTCGATCTCCCGACCTCGTGATCCATCCACCTCAGCCTGCCAAAGTGCTGGGATTACAGGTGTAAAAAAGGGGTTTTAAGAGCAAAGTTGTCATCTTGGGAGGGAGGGAGTAGGATGACAGAAGCTAAGGAGGTTGTTGGCTTAGAGGAACTAGGGTGCAAGCTAGGGGTTTATCCAGAGCACAGAGTCAGGAGATGCTTAACCTGAAGGCTAACATCAAAGTGAAGCTGAGGTGCCAGAAGCTGGGCTCTTCCAGTTCTCTCTGATGTAGTTCAGAGGCACCACTGGCTGGTGGGGACAGAAGTTCAGGAAGCTGAGTAGAGAGCCGGGCAAATCACTAGTGTCTTCTCCAAACATACCCAGCCATCACCTCCCGGCCTCAGAGACTCCCCTAGTTCTTCCAGAACTTGGGGATGGTTCAGCTCTTTCTTTTTCTAAACTAGCATCTTTATCATAATTTTAGGGCTTGATTCTAGGCCAGGAAGTACTCTTATTTTCTGACTTTAGGGATATTTCCCACTGGGGCTGAGTGAGACACTGTGGGGTGAGGCTTGTGCCTATATGACCTCTTCCCTGGGGAAGACGGCGCTGTGGAGTGTTAAGAAACTGGGTTCTGGAGCCAGAGTGCTTGGGTTTGAATCCTGGCTCTAGTACTTACTGGTTGTGTGACCTTGGACAAGTCATTTGACCTCTCTTTGCCTAATCTTTCTCCTCTGTGAGATGGGGATTCATAATAGTGCCTACTTCATAAAAAGTGACTGTGAAGATTAATTCAGTTAGATAACAAACATTTAAAACAATTCTTGGCACTTAATAAACAACAATTAATATTCAGTTATTATTAGCTATTACTTTTCCAGCGATGAGGAGGCCTGAGAAAGATTCTGCGTGGATCTAAGTCTCTTCTTCACTTGCTAAAATATATTGTGAGTGTCTATCATATACCAGGAATTGTTCTAAGAACTTGGCATGTATCAGTCTACAAAATAAACAAACGCCCTGACCTATGGCATCTTTTTCTGTTGACTACAAAACAGAAAGTAGGATTTTCAGAACTTTTCTTTATGTATGAGAATTGCAAGAATTCTTTTTTTCTTTTTTCTTTTTTTTGAGACAGAGTCTTGCTCTGTCACCCAGGCTGAAGTGCAATGGCATGATCTCAGCAGCTCACTGCCACCTCTGCCTCCTGGCTTTAAGCAATTCCTCTGCCTCAGCCTCCTAAGTGGCTGGGATTACAGGGGTGAGACACTGTGCCCGGCTAATTTTTGTATTTTTAGTAGAGATGGGGTTTCACCATGTTGGCCAGGTTGGTCTCAAACTTCCAACCTCAGATGATCCCCCCGCCTTGGCCTCCCAAAATGCTGGGTTTACAGGTGTGAGCCACTGCGCTGGGCCCAAGAATTCTTTTATATATATATATAAAAGAATTATATATATATATAAAAGAATTATACATATAATAATTATATGAATATATGTATATAATTATATATATAAAATATATATTCTGTATAATTGTTTATAAGAATTGCAGTAGCAAGTACCAAGCCCAGTTCAAAGGTCTCAACCAGGAGGGACTTGAGCATATTGTGACTACTTCCTTTCAAGAAACACTCAAACCCTTGCCAAGCCTCCCTTGAACCAATCTCTTACTCAAAGCAGGGTTGCTGACACTCCAGAGCTGGGCTTCTCTTGGTGTTATTAGCATTCTGTGCCAGGTAATTCTTTACTGAGGGGCTGTCCTGTGTGTTGCAAGGTGTTTAGCGGCACCCCTAGCTACATGTTAGTCACTGGGTATCAGTAGCATTCCCCCAGTGTGATACCCTAAAATGTCTCTAGATCACCACCTCTCCTCTGGGGGCAAAACTGTCCCCAGTTGGGAAACACTGCTCCAGTGGCTGACCAATGCCACAGCGGAGAAGGCTGCTTAACCCCAGCCGCGGTGACCACTCTGACTGTCTCTGTCGTCCATGGAGCTTCTCTGACATCCAGAACCCGAGAGCCTTTCTTAGCCTTCTGTGCTGTCCATTCAGGATTTCTGCCATCTTATTACACAAATGGGTAACTCCAAGAGCTCTCTGAGCCTGGCTCACTCATGACGCGAGGGTGGGTTTGTGGATTAAAGATAGGAAGAGAGAAAGGCAGCTATTCATTCCCACTACAGCAAGAGTCTCATCCAACACTGTCCTAGGTAGGTAACTGAGTTCGCTGCAAGTGGGCAGACAATCAGGTATGATCGGTGGAGCACCGTTTCCCTTTATTCTATTAGTCCCTGTTCTCCATGCTGTGACACTGTCTGTGCTGAATTGGACCCATCTGGGTGTGTTCTGAGGTGGTGCGATCTAGCTCAGGAGTGCTAACAGCTGGTCTTGAAGTTTCTAAAACCAATTGCAGAAAGGAAGTATGCCCAGGAACCCTGTCTCAAGGAAGAACTTATCAGTGGTGGCTGCTGGCTCCAAGCTAAATTGGATTTGGAGGCTCAGAGTGTCTGCATTCTCCCACCATCATCTCTCCATGGATATTCATTGAACCGCACATGTAAGAGCCTAGTTCAATATACATTTCTAGAACAGTGGCTATTCTTCTAAGGTGAAGGCCACATAACCGAATTGTTTTGGAGTCAAAACTGAATCTGGTATTTATATTGGGACATTGATTTTGAGAGGACACCTGTACTTTTGATTTTTTTAATCAAATCTTACTTCTTTGTCAATTGCCCTTTGGGTGATGCAGGCATGCAAAACCTGAGGGATCATTTCTCGTAAATTTGTAAAATGGTCTTCCAATTCAGCTGTGCTTAGTGCTGTCCTTAACATCTACATTTCTTAATCCTGCTTCCAGTGCTTCAGGTTCTTTTTAGTAACTCAGCCCCTTTAAACAGACCTATCACAATATCATAGCGGGAGTGTGTGTATACGTAGAGAGACAGACAGTGGAGAGTTTGTAAATCATGTGCCAGTGCTTGCTGTGAAGCCAGTTTGGTGCATGGTGGTAGCATTCTTGCTTGACTTGGTCATAACTGACAATGCCTTAGAGGAATCGTTTTATACCGAAACTCGTTTCCTCTTGAAAACCTCACTCGGTTACCTCTTGTTTTAGTTTGCTCTGAATCATACAGCTTGGTTAGTTGAAATAGGAAGAAACCCTGTGGATGTGATTTGCTCAGGTTTACTCAAGTCAGTGTCTCAGAATAAATGGAAAGCTTTCTATCCTGGAAAATGTCATTCTTCAAGTCACCTGAGTGGGTCCTGTAGTCCTTTCTCCAGCCATTGGTAAACTTGACAGAGAATCAGGTAGACCTATTTTCCCCCACGTTTCTCCCAACATTTACTGGCTTTAGCATATATGTTCTCCAGAACTGGTCCAGCCAAAAGCCTGGAGAGCTTAGGGAATGGGAATGATAGACAGTCGTTTGGAGGCTCTCTTCTCCGCCTTTCCCCAGAGAGCACTGCTCTTAGCTATGCTTTCTCAATAGCACCTTCCTTCTCTTGAGAACTTTCTGTTCAAATGATATGTATGAACCTGCACAATCTCGCTTCACAGTATCTGCCTGGATCAGTAAGGAATTTAAAAATAGTGTGCCCCAAGCAAGATTCACATTCTCATTGCTTCACATTATCAGACCAAACACAGAATTGGGTTCTGGGAGATACTCTGCAGCTTGATATTGACTCCTTCAGCCTGAAATTCACAAGAAGGGCTCTTTTCAAAATCCATTTTGTCAGACTTCTGGGTAGGGTTTTCAAAGTTATAGCAGAACAACTGAGCCTGAAAAGGAGCCAATAAATTCAGAATGAAATGAACAGTGGAGCTCAGAAAAATACGGTCTCATGAGATTGAGGACAGAGTAAGAACATAGTCTGAGAGTTGTCTCTAGAATAAAGACACTACTGGCTAACAATGACAGGGATAGAAAATGGGCTACGTTTCCAAATAACTCAGCATGAGGCCAGATCAGCCCGGCATTGTGCTGACAGATTTCACGTGGCAGTGACTGCACCCTTTGCAGCTCAGCCCCTCTCCTCTTTGTCCAGGCTCCTCCTTGGAATGGCTTCTGTCACATGTCACCTCACAGCTCCTCACCCAGGCTGGCCTTAGCCTTCTAAATACCCAGCCAAGTCCTACCTTTGCTGTTCATTGCTTTTTGCTTTTATTTGTGTTTTGAAATTAATTTTTTCATGGAGACAGTTACTGAAGATACTTTATAGAAAAATAATACATAAAATCTCCTATGCCACAGGGAATTTTGATGGGTGAGCCCTTCTTCCTTCTTCATTCCTTCTTTTTGTCCCCATATCTGTTTTCAACCAGGTATACTTGTGAGCCTCCATTCTGTAACTCAAGGCAGAGGAAAAAGATTTTCTGGAATAGCGATTGATTGGAAGAGATGAGAATAAGCTCTATGTTTTCCCTAATTCTGAGATGAAGCACAAATGACAGTACTATTTCCTTGTGAGACTTAAGTTTCTAGCAATGGGCAATGGTCAGAATCGAGGAGACCTGGTGGGGAGCCAGGCATAAGCGTAGCAGCCTTGGGCCGTGAAAGCCATATGTCACAGAGTGAGGGATTTGGTGTGTGGCAGGGATTTCGGAACTGGGTGGAGAGTTAGCCTTGATGACTTTTAGGGTTCCTTCTAATATTGCCCCTTGATATTGAATTTTCTTAGTAATTTCATAGTTTGTTATTAAAAACATATTATCATAAGGTAATAATACTTCCATTACATGTGGGTGTTTTTTTTTTTTTTTAACAATGTCAAACAGATTTTAAATAACAGATCTAAAATGTGGATTGATTTAAGGCAGACTTTAAAAAGAATCAATTTACTTGGGACTAGCAACAGAAACTTCTCTCATTTAGAATAACTTCTAGCAAATATGTAGGCAAGTTAGCAAAATGACAGCCGAGAAACTGGCCTGGCACAAATGACACTGACAGTAACCCTCCCAGGAACGTGGCATGGTCTACCCAGCACAGCTTCCTTTGCATTCCGTGTGGTTGCAGTCTCCATTCTAAGCTAAATGATGGCTTCTCACTGTTCGTTCTCAAGGGCTGGAGCAGATTTCTAGGAAAGGCCATGGAGAACGAGTGAAGAATATTCCAGTGCCCACCATACAGTTCCTACCACTGCAAGGAAGCTCTGTGCAAATCCTCTGCTGAGTTATATATGCTGCAGAGGAATGGTTTCCAAGACATGACCATGGACTCCGGCAGATCTAGTCTAACCAATTGACATTCATCTGGGGTAAAATGAAATAAAAGACTGTGATACCCTGCTTTTTGCCAGCTAAAACTAACTCTCCTTTCCCTGACTAAAAGCTGTTCAGGCTTTATGGTTAGCCTTTTTGAGCTGAACAGACTCCATCTTGGCTTCTACATTTTAGTAACCTTCTCCCCATCAAGTATGTAACTATAGTATAAAGCAAGGTCAGACTGACTCTGGGCACCCAGAAATGCCTTTCTTGATAAGAGGCTGAATAAAGTGGTATCAGCAGAGCCTGGAAATGCAGCTGCAATGAGCCCCAGAGCCCGCCTTATCTCTTAAGTTGTATGTCTTTCATGACAGCTGTACTCCTCACACCTGGCACTGTTTTATTTCTTATGTATCAGTTTTTTCTTTTTAACTTTTTGCTTACTCTGCCTTTGTGAAAACTTTGTGTCAGCTAGGTCCCCACTTCCTGTTAAAACTAGTGTATAAAAGACCACCTAACTTTTTCTTCAGGACTGAAAGAATTTTGGGCATTAGACACTCTCTGTTGCCGGCTTAATAAAGGACTCATAATTCCTTCTCAGAGTGTGGCACATTCCTTGACTCGCTCGGATACAACAAGACAAGGCAGTGATATTATTTCTTAATCTGATCAATTTATAAAATTAATTCAATTTGTTCCAATTGGGTTCTTCCCATCTTTAATGTGAATTGCCCTTTCATTTAAGAAACAATATAAATATAAATAACAGTGTCTGTTGTTCATTTGTTTGTAATGCCTATACTTGACAAAAGAAATCTTGCCATTCTTTAAAATTTTTACTGTTCATTTGTTTTTAACTTCCACTAGCCTGGGTATCCTTGTAGAGGCAGATGCCAACCAGGCTTTTGCGAAACAAGTCTTAAGGCTCACCATCCTACTGGCCCCCAGCCCTGCTGATCCTGACAACTTTATCAAGTCCTCCTAAGGCCTTTAGTGCTTTGTTAAAAAAAGGAAAAAAAAAAAAAGTAATAATTGAGTTATGATCACATCTCCCTCTTGTTCCCCAAACATTATTTCTAGTTAACTGCATTTTTCAGTGTTTTTCATCCTGGGAAACAAAAAGGCAGGGGGCTCTTCTTGGGCTTACATAGGGAGCTAAGCTGATGAGAAAAGTGGAGGCCAAGAAACAATTGAAGCAACGTCACCGTCCAGAACTGCATTCTCAGGGTCCGCGTGAAAGAAGTCATGAGTTGGAAGTGTCTGGCACTCATTCCAGGTGAAACAAGGAGTGGCCCCTTGGGAGTGGGACCTCCAGCATCATTCATGGGCGTGTCTGGCTGAATGATGTTGGCTCACTCGCCCCAGTGCTGGGAAGTACCTTTTACACACGACAGGCTTTACCCGTCTGATGGCTCAGAGAGCCGTGGGCAGTTGCTAAGGACCTGGGTGTAGCCATCAGCACCAAGCCTGCTGTGAGGAAACCTGAAAGAAGATCAAGCAAAGCCAGAGCAGGAAGACTCAGAATACTGCTTTTCTACCATGTGTGGGAGACTGAGAGATTTAGGTTGCCTCTTGGGGGAGAATTTTTGGACACTTTCTCTGCAACTCAAAAGAACTTGAGCACTAAGGATTTTTTGTTTGACCCTGCCTTGCCTAGAAGGCTTTGGTGTGTGTGGAAGATTGGAGTCTGTTAAGTGCCATAGTATTCTAATGTAATTGCCGTAATTATCTGGGCTCAAGGACAAACCAATGAGTCTGCGTAGTGGTGGTGTTGGGGTGATATGACTTTCCCTTAAGTGAGTGGCACTCTCAGTATCTACTGTTTGGAGGGGTAGGGGTAGGAGGCAAATAGAGAAGAATTTATTCACTCAGCCCCTTTTCCCATTGGTTGCATATCGCTCCTGTGGGACTAATGACATTAATTCTCCAGAACTTCTGGAGATTACACGAGTTCCCTGAGAAGCTCTCAGGTGATCTGTGCCTCAGTATCAACAGGAAAGCCAGGGCAGGTAGCAAAAGTATGTGGCACGGGCATGAGACGGTACTATTGGGCGTGGCTGTATGAAGTTGTTCAGAGTAAGTGGAAAAAGCCCAAGGCCTCAGGAGGGTGAGCCCAAAAGGATCTGATGTGGTGCTAAGGAGTGTTGGATGAAGTCCACCCCTTGCACCACTCAGATCTGGTTGTACTCTCTAGTATTTCTAACATCACAATGAAAATATGGGGTTGCTTTTAAAATATTTATTTTTATTTTTTTAGTGACAGGGTCTCATTTGATCACGCTGGCTAGAGTGCAATGGTGTGATCACGACTCACTGCAGCCTCAAACTCCTGAGCTCAAGCCATCCTCCCACTTCACTTCCTGAGTAGCTAGGACTACAGGTGTGTACCATTATACCCATGGAAGCCTCTATTTTTATAAGAACAAGATATTCTCACTTATTACTTAAGAGAAAAAGTGTAAGTTCAGTGTCACGAAGTTTATTGCAAGGTGTAGCCAGCCACATTCCTAAGAAGACTAAAGCAAGAAGATCAGTGAAGTAAATTACAGTTCCTAAAGTTGTAGCTAGTCCTGTGACCATGATTGATATCCATTCTCTTCCTGCTTCACCGTCCATTCCAGCATTCCCTTTTATTCAACCATCACTGAACTGGCCTGGAGGATTTGCCTGATGGTTGACTCAGATTCTTATCATCAAGGTATCCAGGCCTCTAGGTTGCCTTGCTTTTACCCAGCTATGGTACTTGCAATAGCCCATTTATCATTCTCACTGGGCACGGAATTCCAAAGAGATGCCCCAGTGTATCACCTGGATTCTAAACATATTCTTCCCTGCCCCAGTGTGTAGAAAAAAAACCGCTAGAACTTCATGTGAATCAGGGTGAATTACTTCCATGCCAGTATAACTCCTTTCCATGTTTGCTGGTCTACCACAAATGATTTGGTAGTAGTTATAGCTCCAAGTTCAAGGGAACCCTTATTGTGTCCTTTGCCTAAACCTTTTCCCCAAAGAACTGAGACTTCTAACTTGGCAGTACCAAAGTTTGCAAGGAAGGGAAGCATAGATTCTATAAACAGGATGCCAAGAGGGATGGGGAGAAGGTCCATTTCTACTGGCAGGACTAGGTTTCAGGTCCCAGGCATTCAAGCTATGGGGGATGTAGTACTCTATATCCAACCATAGCTCAATGTGTCTGCCACATTCTAGAGGCAAGTATCCCAGAACCATAGGGTTTTGAGCCTAATCTGGCTCCTTGCCTAACGGACTATCATTCTGTTGAATCAAATGCCTCTGAATGAGGGGGCATGTGATTAGAACTGCAGATGCTGTGGTCATGTCATGTTTTGGGTACCTCCATTGCTGTTAAAAAGGTTCCTTGATCTAAGGCAATTTTGTACAAGTACGAAGTCAATAGTTGAGGCATTCTGTAAGGCCTTGGCTCATGGTGCTTATAGAGAGGTACTACTGTTGGAGAAGGAAAGTGCCGATCAGGAATTGACAGCAATTCTGGTAAAAACTGTTAGGTTTGGAATTAGATTTTACCTTACTTTCAAAGGTAATAAGTTAACCTGTTACCATTTTATGGATTCTGGCAGAAGACACAAGACTCTTAGATCAGAGACTAAGACCTTCTACTCCCAGCACAGCAAGCAGCATAATATATGTCAGCTCCCCTGTCTCCAAGTCACATGGAGGTATGATAAAGAGCACAGATAGATGTAGTAAGTTTGTGTCACAGCTGAGGAATAATTGGGAAACCATTGTTTTATAGCATGCAGTAAACAAACCTTCTCTTTGTCTTGAAGGGAGCTATTACCTCATCTTTCAAGGTTGATTACTGCAAACACAACCTTAATAAATGACCTGGCAAGAGCTGTGAGGGCTGCAGTTTTAAGATATATTTTGTTCCTATTATCTGATTTTTAAGTCTTAAAGCTTTATGATGTTTTCTATAATAACAAAATCTTTCTTCCAGTCACTCTCAAGCTATCACACATGGCCCTAGCTTTGCTGCTATTTGTTTCTGTACTAGTCAACAGGAAGGGAATGAAACAGTATAGTGGTCTACTGGGGGAAAAATCATTTGATCTCATTCTATTCTCCCCAACATGCATCCAACGGCAGTAACTCAAAAGTTACAATAACAATAGATAAATAAGTCATATTTGCATAATGCTCAAACACTTGTATAAAGACTTTCTCCTTTCTCTCAAACCAACCCTGTGGGGCAGTCAATATTGTTTCCACATTTCATTAACAAAGACTGCTTTAATAAGTGGAGATACTGCTCTTTCTCCTTGCTTACCCTTTTTAAAAACCGTGTTTAAGCATTTCATGATGTTTCTGTCTTACATTAGCAGGTGCGTAAACACTAGGTGACAGAAGTGTAACTTACTTAGTATTTCTAGCCGTGAAATGGAAAAACATTAAACAGAATGGCAATAGCAAGCCTTGGGAAAGTGTGGGGAAAATGCTCTCTTGTATACTACTGGTGCTAATATAATAGAAACAGAATTTTGAGTATTCATTAAAATGAAAACAAAATAACCTTTTCTGTAACATTTGTTCTTTTATGAATCAATTATAGAGAAAACTCTCACTTGTCAGAATGAAACATGGAGAAGAAGGTTTCCAGGTGCCCAGTGAAGGGCAGAGCAGCACCTACAGTCTCAGAGAATGCGGAACTGTCTCTATGGCAAGCAATAGAAAAATGAGTATTGAAATATGAAGTGGCCTGTTAGTGCAGTATTTAAGGTATAGGGCCTGCAACTGCAAGGTTGCTGGTTCAAACCCTCAGTGGAGCCAGTCTTAAATTGAAATATGATGCTATATTATCATACTATGTAGTGATTAAAAAGAAGTAGATCAATGCATTAATATGGCAAGTTTCCAAGACAAAATGCTGAGTGAAAAATAAGCAAGTTGCTGGATAACAGGTAAAATGCTTTGTATACATACACAATGTACATATACATATATATTTATAAATCTATAATTTTTTCATATATAGACATATTTTATGTATGCAACAATACATTTACTATAATTTGTATTCATATATTTATATATCATATGATATATGCTGTAAGTATATATTATGTAATAAATAAAATATTATAATATAAATATTGTCTATAAATATACAAAAATATGTTTGGAGGAATATCCATACCACTGCAAACAATGGTTAAATCTATGAAAAAGAATAAGATTAAGAAAAGTCAGCAAGAAGGCATTTTATATAGTTTACATTGTTTACATTTAGGTATTGACATTTAAACATAATTCATATATTCATACTCTTTACAGTGATGCATATTCACATATTACTTGTGAACTTAAAATAATAAGAACTACCAGGAGATTGTCTTCCTTCGCTGGGAGGAGTGGAGCGGAGTGATCGCCTGTGCTGCTGTCTTGGTGATGATTCTCATCAGCGGTTCCACTGTGGTCAGGCCACCCTCACTGGCGCTTTAATGTTGGCCAACCTAACAAAGTCACACTGGTTCTCTTGTGCTCCAGCCTCACATAAAACTGTCCCCAGGATCTTGAACAGAGTGGCAGGGGGCAGCTTGCTCTGGCTACGTATTTCTCAGCAAAGACTAACTTCTGTGGTTAAAAGTACATCCAGCATACATCCTAGTTTATCTTGGATACTCTCTGGGAGTCTGTTGATGCGGGTCTTGAAACATCAGCCATGCCAATAGAATTGACTCCTGCTAGTGAAAGACGCTGAGTCTCAGCTCTCCTTTTGTCATCTCTTTGGGTTACCAGTGGCATGAGACTAGACATGTATGACTGAAGTAATCTGGATAAGGCTCTAACCCAAATTGTCTTCAATTCTCCTGCTGATACATTCTCAGGAATCTGCCTGCTAAGTAGCTGGTTTGAAGCTGTGGTCATTACTGGCAGAGTTTTGATACTATAAAGGCCCCTGAACCATTCTGGGGACTATAGCTCAGGCAAAATTTTCAGAGTTACTCTTATAAAAATAATACTCATCCTTCAATAATGATGGTTTGTCATTTTTTTTTTTCTTGAGACGGAGTCTTGCTCTGTCACCCAGGCTGGAGTTCAATGGCACGATCTTGGCTCACTACCATCTCTGCTTCCTGGGTTCAAGCGATTCTCCAGCCTCGGCCTCCTGAATAGCTGGGATTATAGGCACATGCCACCACGCCCAGCTAGTTTTTTGTATTTTTAGTAGAGACAAGGTTTCACCATGTTGGCCAGGCTGGTCTCGAACTTCTGACCTCATGATCCGCCTGCCTCTGCATCCCAAAGTGCTGGGATTACAGGCATGAGCCACTGTGCCCGGACTGGTTTGTCATATTTAGTGAAAACAGTATCAGGTCCCTGATAGTTTTCCAACCAATTCTTTTTTATGGACCACGTCTAAGTGTATTATTGTTAATGAATCCATACTGTATAGAGTCAAAACAATGTAATAACTACCTTCTCTAATGATTTCATTTTCCTATAAAAGGCATGCTTTATCAATAAATAATTCATCTTAATAGCTTGTATCCCTTAGGCAGGTTTTCAAATTATCATTTAAGCATTTAGATACTGGTCAGTTTGGTACCGTAAAGTAAAAATAACAACATTCCAAACTTAGAGTGGAGGTGGGACAATAAATTCCAGGTTATAATGTAGCTGATGGCTTAGGCGGTCAGCATCCAATGTTATCTTTCCTGATAGTGGCCTACTCTGTACTTAGCAAAAGAATCTCCCATTGCCTGTGTGGTAACTGAGTCATGAGGTTTGCAAATCCATGGCACACTGCTTGCCATCTCCACCAGCTGGTGTCCGTGCGGTCATTGCTAGTTGATCTTCGCGCTCTTTCCAACTGAGCTGTATATGCTACTAGAATCCTTCCCAAAAGATGTTCAAGGAAGCCATCAACCATTGGTGTCAGAACATGAGGCTCATTTTGTAATAGGTTTATCCTATTATGGATAATGTCCCATTGTCCTATCATGTTATGGGCTGAATTGCATCTCTCACAAAAATTCAAGGATTGAAGTCCTAATCCCTAGTACTTTGGAATGTAACTGCATTTGGAAGTACAGCCTTTAAAGAGTAATTAAATTAGAATGAAGTCATTAGAGTGGGACCTAATCCCATATGACTGCTGTCTTTATACGAAGGAATCTGGATACAGAAATATAAAGTGGGAATGCTTTGTGAAGACACAGAGAGAAGACAGACATCTACCCGCCAAGGAGGGAGGCCTAGAGCAGACCTTTCCTCCACAGCCCTCAGACACCTTGATCTCAGGCTTCCAGCCTCTAGGCTATGAGAAAATAAATTTCTGTTTTATAAGCCACCCAATCCGTGGCACTTTGTTACTACAGTCAAGCAAACTAACGTAAGTCTCATAAACTGGACAGAAGTAGAGGTAAAACTGAAAGTGATTCAGAAACGTCTTGATTTCTACAATAAAAGAAAGAAATCCTTTGCGATTTGCTTATATGCACACTCATAAGTTAATATTATTCCTCTGTATTGGACTATAAGCTATTGATGATCCCCACTGTTATCTGGCTTGTTGTAAGTTCCACTACCATAGAGTAAAGTTGCTGTAAAAAGGAAAAAGGTTTCACGTACTTTATGGAATACTAGAACAGATCTGGAAGGCAGAAATTGAATTTGTATAGTGAGTCTAAAATATAAAATGGCTCTGTGGTAGGCAGAATAATGGCCTCCAAAGGTGCCCATCCTAAACCTCAGAATCTGTGACTATAGTACATTACATGGCAAAAAGGAATGAAGGTTGGAGTTGGTATTAAGGTTGCTAATCAGCTGACCTTAAAATAGAGAGATTAACCCAGATTATTTGGGTGGTTCCAGTGTAATTACAGGGGTCCTTTAAAATAGGGAGAGGTAGACAGAAGAGGCGGTTGAGTTGATGAAGTGTGAAAAAGCTCCACTCACCACTGCTGGCTGTAAAGACGGAGGAGGGGTCCCTCCGCCATGGACTACAGGTGGCCTCTAGAAGCTGGAAAAGGCAAGGAAATGGATTTTTTTCTGTACTCTCTTAATAGGCACGCAGCCCTGCCCATACCTTGACTTTAGCCCAGCGGAGACCTGTGTCAGCCATCTGACCTCAGATAGAGTTATGTTGTTTTAAGCCACTGAGTTTAAGGTAATTTGCTATGGCAACAAGAGAAACTAATAAAAGTTCCCATAATTGATTTAATCTTATATTTGCAATGCTAATTTCAGAAAAATCGGGCAGAATCTGATTTGCTCATGGAATAATTGCAGCTGTTTTGTTTTAAAAGTAGGTGTGCCCTGGACGATCTGCTCCTTATTTTATTCTCACTTTTAACTCTCCACCCTTTCCCCTTTGTCCCGTATTTCTCATTCTTCCACACCGGAACACCAGCAGAAACTCTTGGTTTCCTTATTTGTTTTGACGACATTACCTTTATCCAGTCACCTACACTTGACTCTGAAGGCAACTTCGACTCCTCCCTCTCTTCCTCATCCTCCGTCTGGTCCTATTCGTTTTCACAGCCTGTGTGTCTTTCTCCATTTCTCTCACTCCTTCCTTTTCCTTGCTGTCACCACAACTCTGCTTTCGACCTTTGATTCCTCTCGCTTATCCAGATTTCTTAACTGATCGTATGGTCTTCATGTCTACATGTGCCAATTCTTTTTTTCTCATTTTGCCAGGAAAATTTTAATATCCAGAATTAATGATCTCCTTCCGCTCAAGGCTGTGTATCAAGGCTTTCTAAAGCGAGGCCTTAATCTCTCTTTTGAGCATCCTTGTACACATGCCTTAGGCTTTAGGCCAGTGGTTCTCAACTGTGGTACCCAGGAGGTTCATGTGAGTAGCTTTTGAAAAACACTGATTCCCTGGTCCAGTGAATCAGAATTTCTGGATGTGGGCCCAGGAAATGGATACTTAAAAAAAATTCCCTCTTTTTTTTTTTTGAGATGGAGTTTTGCTCTTGTTGCCCAGGCTGGAGAGCAATGGCGCAATCTCAGCTCACTGCAACCTCTGCCTCCCAGGTTCAAGCAGTTCTCCTGCCTCGGCCCCCCAAGTAGCTGGGATTACAGGCACCTGCCACTATACCCAGCTAATTTTTTGTATTTTTAGTAGAGACGGGGCTTCACCATGTTGGCCAGGCTGGTCTTGAATGCCTGACCTAAGGTGATCGCCCGCCTCGGCCTCCCAAAGTGTTGGGATTACAGGCATGAGCTACCACTCCTGGCCAAAAATTCCCTATTTAATAAGAACGTCTGACCAGGACTGAGATCCATTGCTCGAGCCAGGTGGTCACAGGTGTGATAGTGTGCATCACAATCCCCTGGTGGGTAGAAACATGCAGGCTGCAGGGTCCCAGCCCCTGGGTTTCTAATTCATGAGGATGCAGGTGAGACATGATAATTTTCCCTTCTTTTTTTATTTAATTGTGATATAATTCACATACCATAATGGTAACACCTTCAAAAGGTACAATTCAGTAGTTAGTGGTATATTTACAAGGTTCTGCAACTATTATCACTAACGCTAGAATATTTTCATCACCCTAAAAGACACCCATAGTAGCCACTTCCCATATCTCCCTGTTCCCCAGCCCTCAGAAGCCACTAATCTACTATTTCTCTCTATAAATTAACCTATTCTGGACATTCCATATAAAATGAATTACATAATATGTGGTCCTTTGTGGCTGGCTTCTTTCACTTACTACTATGTTTTCAAATTTCATTCATTCTGTTGTATGTATCATTATTTCATTCCTTTGTGTAGCTGAATTATATTTCACTGTATGGATATGCCACATTTTATTCATCCATTCATCAGCTGATGGACATTTGGGTTGCTACTACTTTCTGACTATTATGAATAATGCTATTATAAACATTTATGCACAAATTTTTACACGGGCATAGGCTTTCAGTTCTCTTGAAATATATACCTAGGAGTGCAGTTACTGAGTCAGATGTTGAAACCTGAGAATTTGCTTTTTTCTTTCTTTTTTTTTTTTTTTTATACAGAGTCTCACTCTGTCACCCAGGCTGGAGTGCAATGATGCAATCTTGGCTCACTGCAACCTCTTCCTCCCAGGTTCAAGTGATTCTCTGCCTCAGCCTCCCGAGTAGCTGGGATTACAGGCGCCTGCCACCATGCCTGGCTAACTTTTTGTATATTTAGTAGAGACATGGTTTCACCATCTCAGCCAGGCTGGTCTTGAACTCCTGACCTCATGATCCACCTGCTTTGGCCTCCCAAAGTGTTAGGATTACAGGTGTGAGCCACCGGGCCCAGCCGAGAATGTGCATTTCTAACAAGTTCTCAGGCGATGCCAAAGTAGATGCTCTGGGAACTGCAGTCTGAAAACCACTGCTATCCCCAAACTGGACTATTGACCCTTTCCTCATATACCGTGTGTTTTTGACATCTGTGCTTTGTTGGTCAGTCGGTTTGAAGTGCTTTCCTTCTCATCTCCACCTTGTGACATCCTATTCATCCTTTAGGCCCATCCCCGAGGCTACCTTCACTGTGAAGTCTATGCAACCATTATCTGTGTGTGCATTGTTCACGTTCCCCTGACTGAATTATAAGCTCTATGTGCGTTGGTTATGTTTGAGTCATTTTTATATGAAAGCCCTGAAGCCTAGCACAATGTTTGTATGTTGTTGGCACTCATTAATCACATATGTTCAGTTGAATGAAATTCCAGGTCTGTTGATGTTTAGTCTAAAGAGATGACCCTAAAACATCTGACTTTACATTTTTCCTTTTTCTAAATGTCTGGTCAATCCCAACAATACAATTTTGTACCTCCTGAATTTTTTTTTTTTTTTTTTTTTTTTTTTTTACAAGTTCTGCCTCAGCTTGTCTCATGATCAGGAACCAGAAGGTCAAATGACAAAGATCCCTTAAAGTTCTATTATTAAGGGCATTTTTAGGATTACTTCTTGGACATCAATGTGATTGTAATCCTAGAAGCCAAGTTCTCTAAGAAATATTGGTTTATGACAAAGAAAGCAAAATTTGCCTTTTAGTAGATTACTTCAAATGTAGGATGGCACATCTATTTTACAGTTTTTCATGTAACTCCTATAGGTATTCAGTAACATGCTACTTTAGAGAATTTTCCATATTCCCAGCAATGCTGGGAAATAGCTAAGCTATGGAATAAGCCCTCTACTAACAAACTTATGTTTTAGGGTTTAACAGAAAACACCATTTAATATTTAGACTAAATATAAAGTCAGCAGACTGAATACACCTGCCATTTCAAAGTAGTGTGCAAAATGACAGTGCATACCCGCTTATGTGTTTACCTTCCCAATTCCCCAGGCATCCATGCCATGAGCTGAATCTTGAAAGTGGCTAGGAATTCCCCTCAGTTAGTCTCCTTGGTGGCGGAAATAGTTTCACCACCCTCTCTTGATGGTACTGGAAAGTCTCCATTGTCACATTTGACCTTCCAAAAAGTCAGGAACCACTCATATTTCCTGTTGCCTAATTTCCTCCTAAGGCACATAGCACTGAAGAAAGGCACGTGCTAGTTTCACCTTCAAGCATCCTTGATGATCTCTTCCAAGTCTTTCACCCCTTTACTCTGTCCCCAGGAGACACACTTTCTGCCTGCACAAGAATTCCCGTGAACCTGTTCACTCCAGCCAACTTCTATCACATTTACTTGTAACAGAGTCTTTTTCTAATAATATTTTGTTTATATTTAGTAATGAGCTAAGAAAGATAGAATTTCATGCTTAATATGATTATAGTACATCTTTAAATACAAGAATGAAAAATGAGAGAACATGTTGCTTTTTAAAAAATTAAGCTAAAAAAGCTGGGCTTATTAAAATTCTAAAAGCCAACACTTAGAAATGGAATAGAAAATGGTTTGATAATAACATATCCAAACATAAATAAGGCAGTTTAAAAAAATCAACCAGTGGGAGTGCGAGAGAGAAAATGGCTGACCTAAGTCACACTGGAAGATGGGGGCTTTGAAGGGAAACTCTAAGACTAAGGACAAAAGGAACCGTACATAAGCATTGTATTCTAGTGGGCAAGATTGTTTCTTATGAGGGTATATGTCAATTCTGAAACTTCTGTACATGTATACTGCAATTGCACAAATAAAAAATGGATGGTGGATTATGGGAGCCAGGTTTTTCATTGTTGGAGAGAAATGTTACAGCTGAGTGAGGGGAAAGGCCACGATGAGCCATGTTGGATTAGATTTGGAGCTTAATATAGACACAGATGAATAGACACAGAAATAATTACAGATATGCATGTATATGTGGGTTAGTGTGTATGTATTTTCTAGCTCTGTCTGCTGAGAGGGCCTATCAATGACACCCCAGTAACAACAAGCACATCTAGCATTTAAATTCTGGTTTCTAATGCCATTCTCCAATATAAGGAACTAGGGTTCTTGGGAGAAATGACTGATCCTAGGGCTAATGGAAAGAATATGCAAGATATGCCTGGAACATCTTGTCATGTATAAGGTAGTGCTCAAAACAAAACAAAACGATGTGGATATGCCAAATAATGGGGGTATGCCAAAAGGACACAGGAGCCAACTGAAATAGCTCCCAGGAGCCAGAGCTGAACAATTTTATCAACAAAATAAATAACAAAATATTAGATTATAAAGTATGAAATCCATGACCATACTGATACAATACATGAATGAAGAAAGAAATAAATGCAGAAGACACAAACAAAAAAACATCAACCAACTGAAGATTTCATTCCCATTCACATACCACCTTGTAATTCCTCTCCTGGCCTCACTCAGTGTCACTCACTTTCCGACTTGTGCTCTCACGCAGTGCTGCCTCCAGTACCTTGATCAAGTCCCCAGTCTCTACAACGCTCAGGTTTATCATGTGATGATTATCTTACCTCCTCGCCATAGAGAAAACTTGCTCCTTCTTTCTGGGATATGATGCTTCTTTGAGGTCCTCTCTGGTGTGTGGACTGTGTACTCACCATTACTCCTCTTACCATTAGGCAAATCAGAATTTTTCTTGTTTTACATTCTTGCTTTATGCAACCCAACTTCACTTTGTCATTTTCATGTACCAAATATTCAAGTGGCCTGCACAGTTACTCAATATATTTCTTCATTTATCATATTTCTTTCTAGGTTGTCTCCCCATCATTGTCTCACTAAATCTATCCAGAGGAAAAGTCATTATACAAACAAGATACTTGCACACGCATGTTTATAGCAGCACAGTTCGCAATTGCAAAAATATGGAACCAGCACAAACACTCATCAATCAGCAAGTAGATAAAGAAATTGTGGTACATAATACCATGGAATACTACCCAACCATAAAAAGGAATAAATCAATTGCATTCAGAGAAACCTGGATGGTATTGGAGACAATCATTCTAAGTGAAGTAAAGTTAAGTTATGAGGATGCAAAGGCATAAGGATGAAACAATGGACTCTGGGGACTTGAGGGGAAAAAATGGAAAGGGAATAAGGGATGAAAGGGTACAAACCGAGTTTAGTGTATCCTGCTCAGCTGATGGGTGCACCAAAACCTCACACATCATCACTAAAGAACTTACTCATGTAACCAAATACCATCTGTTCCCCAATCATCTATGGGAATTTAGAAAAATACTAAAAAAGCCTATACCTCACATTTTAAAGAATAGAGCAAGGTGTAAATGTTCTTCTCATTTTATATACTAGTTCTTCAATTCTTTGTGCTTTTAAAGTCTAATTACATTAACCTTTACTTCATTTTGGTGATGCTGGATCTGATAGTTTCTCAGAATTGATCCCTATTTAAAATCTGGAACTACAATGTGCTATTCTTTGACCATAACTTTAGCTGACTCTCTGAATTCCACATTCCCAAATACGTGCCTCTTTGACATCATTTCAAACTCCGCTTCTATGTCCCTCTCATTTGATTTTGACCTACTGTCAACAGGCTTCATGCTCCTCTTTCCAGCCTGGATCTCACAGCCTCTCTCTTGATTATACTTCTGCCCAAACTCTCAACTCTCTTGCCCCTTTGTCATTCCATGACACACTAGAGTATCAGCCCCGATCAGTCCAGTCCTCTTCCTCCCTTGTTTCTCTGCCCCAGTTCTATCATACAGTTGGAGAAGATCACTCAGTCCTTAGACTGGTGTCTCTGCAAATTTGTGGTGTTTATTTCCTTCTCAAAAACCAACAAATCGTTCTCCACTGCTTAAGTTGCCATTTCCTTCCATCCCCCTTGTTGGCACTTACTAGTTGGGAGACATGAACAAATGATCTTAAGTCCCATTTTCCTCATATGTAAAACTGCACTAAGAATACTGCAGAAGGCTGTCAGGGCTCAACAAGATAAAACACATAAGGACACATCCACATATTAAGTGCACAACATGGTTTTCCTTTTAGTGCCAGCGGTAGTAACAATGGCCTCAGCTTTTACTGCTAGCAGATTTTGTCTGCAATTTATCAAGAAAACAAAGCCATCACACAGAACTTTGTTTTGTCCCATTTACAAACATGTCTGCACTTGCACTGAATCCTTTCATTTCTCCTCTGTCCCAGAAGGTGAGCTGTTCACACCCGTGCCCAGAGCCATACCCCTTCTACCTATTCAACAATTGGCTCCATTAATCATCCATTCTTTCCCCTTCTGGCAGGGGAGCCAAGACTGGCATTAAGCATTCCCTTCCCTTCCCTTCCATGGAAACAAAGGAGAATCCATGCCTAAGTTTGAGTTCTTTTTTAGTATCTTGTCTCAAAATTTCTCTGGTGTAACTAAGAGATTATAATACTGGGCCTTATGGAAGCCATGCAAAAAGGAATCTTAAAAACTATGAGTTAAGAATATCTTTTATTCTTCTTTATAGGTCTGATCTTTGAGAATTAATGTTTGTCTTGGGAGATGTGTGAACCTGGGACCACAGATGTGGGAAAGCCAATTGGGCCCAGGCCCAATCCTGGCCATGCCTGCTCTCTGCCCCCTCCCAGAACACATTCTTGAGCACAGCTTTTTGTTTCCTTCTATATAATACAATTTCCACTTTATTTCTCCAGCTTTCAGGACAGAATGGCACATACATCCTCGTTGTCAGGTGTGGAGCTGCTAGGAGGAAGGAAGGAAGGAAGGAAGGGAGGGAGGGAGGGAGGGAGGGAGGGAGGGAGGGAGGGAAGGAGGGAGAGAGACAGGGAAGGGGAAATTCTGGAGCAAGGAATGGTGAGTTTAAGGCCACCCAGGCCTAGGGATCTGTTATGCAGCTGGGGAAACAGATCATAAACATACATTTTGGAACAATAAATATCACTAGGACTATTTGAATCTATGGCTTTTACAAATAAAAGAAGGCTGAGATCCTAATTCTCTTTGAGGAAACCAAAGCGGCAGAGTGGAAGTTGTGGTTCCCCTCTGGTCTTGCAGAAGCAGGAGCTGGGCAGAAGAGGCTGTGTCTAGGAGCTCCTGGCAGGGGCTCACGATGGAGCCTGGAGGAATGGGGAGGCCCCGGCACACAGGGAAGCAGTTCCATGAGGATGCTCCGTTAGACCTGAGGGTTAAAGTCGTGTAAGAAGGGTGGAGACCTGCAGACGGGACCCATAAATGGGTTCCATTAATTCTTGACTCCATCTCCTGCGTCTCTCGCCTCTCCTATGGAATCTGGCTTACTGAAGGGATAATCCACGCATGATCATCAGCTCATGACCATCTGACATTCTCTGACTAAGCCCTCTCACCTACATTACCAGTATCTTCCTTCTATACTACAACATAGCAGGCATTTTCAGTCTACATTTTTCTCTCCATACTCTTTAGCTTCTGTGACATATGACTTCCTGGTTCTTCTCCTACTACTTGGATCACACCTACTTGGCCCCCTTCCTGGAAATCTTATTCTCTGGCCTCCATTTAAATATTGGCATTGCCCAGAACTCTGTTCTCAGTGTTCTTTTCTTTGTAAAAACCACAGATTCAAATAGTACTAATGATATTTATTGTTCTGAAATGTGTGTTTATGATCTCTTTCCTCAACTGCATATAGTGGATACCCAGACCTGGATGTTAAACTCAGCGTTCCTTATTTCAGAATTTCTTCTTTCTTTTTTTGAGACAGGGTCTCACTCTGTCACCCAGGCTGGAGTGAAGTGTTGCAATCTCAGTTCACTGCAACCTCTTCTTCCCAGGGGCGCAAGCAGTCCTCCCACCTCTTCCTCCCAAGTAGTTGAGACTACAGGTGCATGTCACCCATCTGACTAATGTTTTGTATTTTTTTTTTTTTTGTAGAGATGGGGTTTTGCCATGTTGCCTAGGCTGGTCTCGAACTCCTGGGTCCAAGTAGTCTGCATGCCTCAGCATCCCAAAGTGCTGGGGTTACAGGCGTGAACCATTGCACCCAGCCCCAGAATTCTTCATTTCTGAGAATGACATTGTCATTCTCTAAATGATTCAGGCAGAGCCTGCGAAACATAATCTTAAATTTCTCCTCCTGCCCTCTCCTTATGTTCTCTTCACCCATCCCCTATATTCAGCAGTACCCATTCTGTCCTTCTAAATGTCACTCATATCTTTCTATCACCATCATAAGGGCTAATACTGAATAATCATTAAGGGCAGGTATTGTACCATATATCATCTTGTTCCTAGTGCATAGAATATTGGCACAATTTCACTATATTTTGTAGAATATATGAAAGAATCAATAAACAAATAAATAGATGGACCAATCAATTCAAGTTCAATCGGATTTCGAGAAACAGAGACGTTTGTAACTTAGATTTCTTTGAAGTACAAAGTGAGGCAGAGTATCTTAGTTTAAGGAATCACATAGCATACCAGGAAATGAACCGAAACACAAAATAAGAAACAGCAGGTCAGCCAGCATTCTGTCAAGGCAGCAGCGTCAAAGAACCTCAACTCCTGGAGTTTCTGAACCTTCACTCCAATTCTCCTCCCTTTACAGGAGTCTGCCACTTTCCTGCAGGGGACGGGGCGGGGGCCGGGGTGGTCTGCTCTGTTTGCCTCTCAGTGCATCTCATTTCCGCGTCTACTCAGCACATTTTTTCCCTGCATACCTCACTGAATCTGCCTACTCATAGTTTCTGCTTTCTCACTGCTGCTTGGCCATGACTTGCTATGATCACAACACAACCTCCCACCTTCATCTGAACGTCACTCCAACTTCAGCTCCTGCTGTCTAGTTCTCTCCGTACTTCCCCATTCAAGTCCCCAAGGGCAAGAAATGGATGGGCCTGAATCAGTTTTAAAATGCCAATCCACTGATTAACTGCTCTTGAGCAACTGTCAACCAAGTCCACCATGTTTGATAATGAAGAGTCCCATGATCCAAACCACGGCTCGAACAGTAGTCGTGGCAGGGATTGTGACAGACATGGAACACAAACACTCATCATGTTGCTCCTGCGGATATAAAAGTACATACGAATTCTTACCCCCAAGGAGGGTGGGATGGGGCTCACCCAAGGTAGTGGGAAATGCTGGGCTAAAGAAGCTAGCAGACTCAAAACCCACTGAGGAATGTTAAGGGTACAAATGCCAGGGTGAGACTCCAGTGAATCAACACATGCTCTGCAGGGGAACCTTTTTGAGTTAGAGTCTCGCTCTGTCGCCCAGGCTGGAGTGCAGTGGTACAATCTAGGCCTACTCTAACCTTGACCTCCCAGGTTCAAGTGATTCTCCTGCCTCAGCCTCCTGAGGAGCTGGGATTACAGGCACCCACTACCATGCCGGCTAATTTTTGTACTGTTATTAGAGATGGAGTTTCACCATGTTGGCCAGGCTGGTCTTGAACTCCTGACCTCAAATGATCTATCCGCCTTGGCCTCCCGAAGTGCTGTGATTACAGGCTTAAGCCACCATGCCAGGCCCATAGCAGTGCTTTTGGTGGGAAGGAAGAGCAAGATTTGAGAATGTCCTAAGAATATTATTTTCCAACTCTAGGTTACACAGCACAAAGGGCCCAAAGCAGAACAGACAATTTGGGAGCAGATTTCTTTGCTTCTCTAGGCTAGCCCCAACTGCAGCTGCCATTTTTAGATTTTAAGTAACATTACCCCTGATGATGAAAATGCTTACTGAAAAATCTGGAAAATAATAAAAAAATAAAAATTAGTGGTATTTTCCCTACCTAGCAAGGACCACAATCACAATTCCATAAAATTTTGTAGTCTTTTCTATGCATTTTTTTCTAAAAGGTTGAGGTTTTATATTGTGATTTTTTCCCCTTAGTTATTATGCAACTAGTATAATAATATATTCTCTAAAACTATGGTGGCAAAAATATTCCATCATAGGGTGGTACCATAATTTATTTCACCATGTCCTGTTGGTAAGGTTTAGATTGTTTCTGGCTTTTCACTTTTATAGACTAAGCAGTTCAACAGAAAATTCTTAGAAGTGGTCAGGTGCAGTGGCTCATGGCTATAATCCTAGTACTTTGGGAGGCTAAGGCAGGAGGATTGCTTGAGCCCAGAAGGTTGAACGGTGATTATATCAGTGTACTTCAGCCTGGGCAACAGAGATCCTTCCTGTCTCACAAAAAATAAATAAATAAAAAAAAAAGCAAAAGAAAATTCTCAGAAGTAATACGCCACATTACAGGGTAATATTTTTTAAAAACACATATTTGGTCATATGCTTTCTCAATCTAAAATTTTTCAAAATGTAACCTTTGCCTTTAGGATCAAGTTCTAATTCCTGTGATTAGCAAAAGGATGCTTCATGGTCTGGCATTTATTCGCATCTCCAGCCCCATTTCTTTCCAAGCCCTCATACAAACTCCATGCTCCTGTCAACCTTTACTACCTGCCATTTGCCAAAATGTGCTGGGCATTTCTGTGTCTGTAGATGTTGGCTCATATTACTCTTCTGCTTAGAACCCTTTTCTCCCCATGTTTCCTAATTACTAACCTGTCTCATCTTCTAAGATTTAGCTTGTTCGCTTTCCCAGTAGGAAGCATTCTATCCCCACCTTCCAGTCTGGATTCCGTACCTGTACCAGTTTGCCGGTTTTGATTGCATTCAGCTGCAAGCCAGAGAAATCCTGACCTACACACCTGCATAGAACAGAGGCAGCTCTGGTACTGGTTCAAGACTAAAAGATGCTGGAGCTAGTGTATCCGTGATTCTTTTGGCTTTTACCTCATGGTTATACTATGGCTGCAGCAACTCCAGGTAGTTGCTTGAGCTCCAGGGACAGAGGTTTTACCACCCTTGCATATGTTTTCATTTTGTTCTTTGTTAAACTTTAAAAGCAAAACCTTACTTGGAGGCCGGGTGCGGTGGCTCACGCCTGTAATCCCAGCATTTTGGGAGGCTGAGGCGGGAGGATCATCTGAGGTCAGGAGTTTGAGACCAGCCTGGCTAACAGGTTGAAACCCCATTTCTGCTAAAAATACAAAACATTAGCCAGGCATGGTGGCGTGCGCCTGTAATCCCAGCGCCTTGGGAGGCTGAGACAGGAGAATCCGTTGAACCTGGGAGGCAGACGTTGCAGTGAGCTGAGGTCACGCCACTACACTCCAGCTTGGGAAACAAGAGCAAAACTCCCATCTCAAAAACAAACAAAACAAAACAAACAAACAAAAACACGTATTTGGAGGCTCTCAGCTGCCTTTAGCATCTCTCTCTCCTTGGGTAAAACTGTCTGCTTGCCAGGACTAGCTTTAAGGGAAAGCTAGCTGGGGAAAACAGCACTTGATTTTCTAGTTGTTATCCTGGAGACCACAAAGGTTTGGGGAAGCGTGCTGCTTAGCTGATGAACAGTCTGCACCAGTGTATGCTCTCTGGGCTCCTCCCCCATGCTCCTTTGACATTGCTGCTAACTCTTTCTCTCTTTCCAGACTATAAGCCCCTTGAAGTTAAAAAGAGTATTTTTCAGTCCTGTTTCCTGAGTGCCTAGTATGGGCCTCAAACGCATTATTGAAGACACGTTTTTTAATAAATGAACTACCTTTAGAAAGCATCCACACTGCACTCTCAATGAACAACTTAGCATCCAGGGCAAGAGGAAAAGCACCTTTCCCTAAGCACATTTTCCAAAAGTGACAAAAGTATTGTAAAGAAAATATGCTGACCTGGGAGCTGTGGAGCTGAGGATGAAACGGCGCCAGCAGCAGCAGCCGGGAAGAAAGCTACACGGAGAGGTCAGTGCTTCTCAAACTTGGCTGCACAGTGGAATCACCTGAGGGTGGTTTAAACTTCCCCAAGCTCAGGCCTCACTCCTTAAGCCCAGTCTTTTCAATGAAGCTCAGGCCTCACTCCTTAAGCCCAGTCTTTTCAATGATGTGCAGGAGCCGACTCATTCTGGCTGCAATTCTCTTTCCAATTCTGTATTCAGTGGCATCCTGGTGGTAGCTTAAGATGGACCACAATGTGATATTTGTATTATAGCAATTGACAAATAAGACAAATCACAAATCAGCCCCCACTGCCACTTCCTCCCCTCAGAGCTGGGTCAACAGCACATGGCTCAGACACTCCCCAGAGGTTTCCAGTGGGCAGCCAACTTTGAGAGCTCCGGGTCGAGGTCAGCTCCTCTTTTGGCCTGTAGCGTCCCACCAAATAGTATCTTGGGTTCTTCCTTTTCCCCAGTCCAGCCTTTGGGCTAGCATCATTGCATGGGGTAACTGGACTTGCCTCTAGGGAGCCCGAGTGCAATACAGAAGAGAGAGGAGATCTGTGGCTTCATTTGTAGCTGTTATTGAATTTCTTTGAATACAACTCGATTTTCTTTTAGAGCTAGCCAAATCTCTTTCAGTATACCTTTAGGGTTGGATCTATGGAGGCATGCTATTTCACTGAAGGAGGTGGGAGAAAATTTGAATAATGTTGTGCAATTAGGAACCCTAATTACCCACTTTGAGATCGCAGTTTCTCATTTGGAGGCATAATTTTTTATGCTGTAATTTGCTAGGTCTGACTCCCCTGGCTGGATCTGATTTGAGTAAAGTGGGCACCGGCCCATCTGAGGGCAGTCTCACGATGGCTACCACACATCAAACTGACTTTCCTGCCTCACGCAATCACACTACACAATGCCCAGTTTCATTCCTCTCTCAGAGGTCCGACTAGTCATCTTTCGCTTGGTGAAGCAGCCTGTGGCATTAACTCAAAGCAAGCTACCGCCACCACCACGTGCTGTGCAAATCTGACTGGACAACCTTTGACTCAGCAATGCCCCATGGGACACCTAGCAATCCCAGGGACAGAGAGGACCCTTGAAAAGCCAGGAACTGCTTTTTAAAAGTGGTACTGGGCCCTGACGAACACTCAAGGGTAGAGGGCAACTTTGGTCTCTGCCACGAGGGGGCAGAAGGAAGCTGGAAGGGGTGTCCTTACCCACATTGGAGGTGGGAGTTCAGTCGGGATTTATTCCAGGGAGGGGACCAAGGCAACTGAATGGTCGCAGTTAGGTGTCCATACCGTGGGTCTCCTTGGGAAAGGTGGGCTGCCAAGGGCAGCTGATTTCGAATGCTCTAAAACTTGATCTCTCTAACAGCTTTGTTGCTCTAACAGCATCCTGAATAACTTAACAGAAAATTTTTCTTAAAATGCTTTTCTTACCTGAAAAATTTTTTTTGAATAGAAAGAATGGAAAATTATACACTTAAGAATTAAGGTATACTGTACAGGAAAAAAATTAAAGTAGAAACTTCTAATGAATGTGTTCGTATCAATAAATAAATAGATCCAGACATTGACTAGAGTATACAGGTGAGGGAATTTTTAATACTTGTCAGTGCCTTGTAAACAGTACCACATCCCTCTCATCCGCTCCCAGGCAGAGGGTGGAGGACTCACCTTGGTAATTCAGGTCTGCTGCAAGATTGGCCCTCAGGGAAAGGGTCCCTTCTCTGCTGTCTTACCTGACATCAAAGGATCAGGAGTTTATGATTGCATTTCTTTATTGTTTCTGGACTATTTTTCCTATTTCTTTTTTTTTTCTTCCTAGCTTTTCTGTTCTTCACAATATAATGAAAATACTACTAGGTTATTATCTCTTGGTATGTATTTTTTTTTGCAAATATTTTTATAGTGTTACCATCTCCACTGAATTTCTCTAACAGGATGTCTTATGTTGGTTAAATTTCATGAGCTAATTTTCTCTGCAGAGTCAATCGGATAAAGTATTCATTTCTTTTGCTCTAACCTGCTGGCTAGGGTGCATGGCTGAAATAGACTCTTGGAGAAGGAAATACTACAAAAACAAAGAAGTATGATCATTTTCTTGCTTTTCTTGGGTTTTGCTTGACAGTATCCCTGGCAGGAAGTGACGTGCCTGAATCTTTTCATGCCTCTGCCTATTGTAGGTCTAGACAGAACCTAGAAGCTTTGTTTCTGAGACCACTTTCCTCCCTCTCCCACCACTCTGTCATACACAATCATGAAAGACTTAGATTATGTTTGTGAGGTTTCTTTTCAAATGAGTGTTTCACCATCAATACCCTTTTATCAATCCCGAGCCCCCTCCCCACTCTATCAATGGCAGGTGTTAAAATCTGTTTACTCTGTCTTTCTGAAGACTTTCGAGTGAAACATACCTGTGTCGTTCAATGGTGCTCACGAAGATCAAGTCGACCTAAACAAAACTGTGAAGCTGGGAAATTGCAATTTTAACATTTTCAAACTGTTTTCTTTTTCTTTAATGATTTACCTTTCGAACGACTTTGTATTTTCCTAAATTATTCCCCTTGTCAAAAATAAAATGTGACAAAATTATTTAACTCTGTTTTTAAACTTACCCATATTACTGGGTGAGGAAGAACATGAAGAAAGCTCTTTTATATTGGGAGGAAGATGATCGCATGAGAAGAGAAAATCTAAAGATGTGATTTCTGTAAAAGCAATATTAATTATGACAATTATGTAGCTGGCTAAGCAGTTATGCCTAATAACCATGCCGTATACATGATTGATGATACATTGTTAATGACAGCTAATTTTGCTGTACAGTTTATTTGATTAGAATGGTGTACTGTATATGCATGTTCAGCCTTCAGAGTTTATGCTCAAACCAGCACACTCACAATTTTAAAAAGCATAAGAGAGAGACCTCTTTCCAATATTACACTGGAAGAGGACACAGGTTTCCTGCCCTAAATCCTTGCTACTCAAAATGCAGTGCAGGACCCGCAGCAGCAGCGGTATCACCTGGGAGCTTGTTAGAAACGGAGAACATCGGTCGGGTGCGATGGTGGCTCACGCCTGTAATCCCAGCGCTTTGAGAGGCCGAGGTGGGCGAATCACAAGGTCAGGAGATCAAGACCATCTTGGTCAACAGGGTGAAACCCCGTCCTTACTAAAATACAAAAAATTAGCCAGGCACGGTGGCGCGCCTGTAATCCCAGCTACTCAGGAGGCTGAGGCAGAAGAATCACTTGAACCCGGGACGCGGAGGTTGCAGTGAGCTGAGATCGTGCCACTGCGCTCAGCCTGGCGAGAGAGCGAGGCTCCCTTCCCCCCGCCCCCGCGCACCCCCGACCACAAAAAAGAAATGTAGAAAATCGGGCCCCTCCCCAGACTCACCGCATCAAAATCAATGATTCGATTGACCACAAAATTTGAGAAGCCCTGTTATAAATAATTGACTTTAAATAATTTCCTAAGGGATTTGCCAGAGGAAGGGAGAGTGCACAGAAGCCAGTCACTGCTTGTAGGACTCGTACAACAGAAGTGAGCCTGCGGCTTAGTCCAAACAGGGCTTCTCCGCTTCACGCCTGCAGTCCCATTCTATAGGTGTAAGACGGGCTCAGTGATCGGCTTCTTTAACAGGTTCCCTCAATGGCTGGACGTCTGCCAGTTAGAGATCCACAGTCTGTGCCCAATTCTTGACAAAGAAAGAAGAGAGGTATAGGATGGAACTGCAGCCAGAGGGTGAAATGGACGTTCAAAACGACACATGAGGCTACGGGGTGCAGAAAATGCAATTAGTTCCTGTGCACTCTGGGAATGTCTACATTTACACTTGAATTCAAATGATCAATTTAAAAAATTATTCAGGTCAAGAATGTATAGTTAGATTTTTAAACCATGTATTACAGAGAGACACCCACAATGTACTCTGTCACCTTACCCCTCACTCCTGTATAAGAAGTTGTGCTATAATTGACCAACAAAATCACCTCCACCACTAGGTGTCAATCTTTAGCTAACATTTTCTGGACTATATTCTGATGTTGTTTGTAATATCCTTGCTTAGGGAGGGGCAAGATGTGTCTTTGGGAAAATCCTGCGAAGCTCTCTTCATTTTGAGCAGGACTTAGTAACGCTAGGATTTTGTTTTCCTTCAAAGCCAAGGCTGTGTATCTGATATATATGTATATAATGTGATAAGTATTTTTATATAGAAATAATGACAGCTATAATTAATATCAAAATACCAATTTAAACAGGAAGAAAGTTTGGTTGGAGACGATATTTTACAGATTCTTTTATATGATTCTATCTGAATTTGACTCCATTATTAATTTGCTGAAAAAGTCAAGAGTATTGCTGCTAAATTTAAAGGCAAAATGACTCAAAAAATCTCTTCCTTTCTCTCATTTTTGATGCATTATTTTCCAGGGACAATCAATGCCTTCCCAGTGGCCCCATCCAGTGGAATTTTATGTCGAAAGGATCTCATTCTCACCCCAAATTTCAGAACATATACATTCCTTCATTTTTGAACCTTTGTGACCATGAGGCAGGCTTGGTCACCCGTGTTTCTTGAATGTCCTGTTCTGAAGGATAAATGCTTAATATCTGAAGGTAGCTGGGTCCATATTTGCTGAATACAGCATGAATCTGAAAGAACAGCTCAGCTAATGGTGAGACCAGAGTCTGATTCATAGTTTTTTAAATGATTAACCCCACCCACTTCCCTGCCCTAGCTGGCCAGGAGCAAGCCATCCTTTAGGGAGGTAATAATTTAAGAGAACATGTTCCACATTAAAGAATATGTCATAGATTCATCTAAATGCCCTTGGTAAGATATAATGTGTTTAAATACAGTTTTCAATGCAGTCTGATTTATATATTTGCATAATTTGTAGAACTGAAATGTTTATAATATACTCTAATAAACAGTAAAGATATTTGTAAAAAGTAGACCTGAATTCTTCCAAAGTCTCATTAATTATATGACTCTTTGAGAAGATATGAACCTCCATGGAGCAGAGTGTAGCTTTTGTGTAAATGTGATCTATTGAGAGAGCTACGTTATGTAATGTCTGAAAAGTTTTCGGAAATATAAATAGGTTGGTCTGGCTTTCCTTCGGTATCCACGGAGGACTAGTTCTGGGCCAATTCAGGCCAACTTTGGATTCAGGATACTTCCTCTATACCAAAATCCTCAGATGCTCAATTCCCTGATATAAAATGGCATAGTGGAGCATTGCATGGTGTATAGTATATCAATTTTGCAGTCTCTGTAGGAAAGCAGCCTCCCAGAAGTGGTGGAGAACACTATTGCTATAAAGTGGCTTAAAATTTTTTTTTTTTTTAATTTTTGAGATAGGGTCCCTTTCTGTAGCTCAGGCTAGAATGCAATGGCACGGTCACGGCTCACTGCAGCCTCGAACTCTTGGGTGCAAGTGATCCTCCTGCCTCCTAAAATAGCATTTTAAAGTGAAATGAGGTTGGAATTGGTGGATCATGTCTGTAATCCCAGCACTTGAGGAGGCTGAGGTGGGAGGATACCTGGAGCCCTGGGGTTCCAGAACCAGCCTGGGCCACATAGCAGGACCCCATCTCAAAAAGAAGAAGAAGAAAAAAAGAATTTAGCTGGGTATGGTGGCGGGCACCTGTAGTCCCAGCTACTGGGGAGGCCTAGGCTGGTGGATTGCTTGAGACTGAGATATCAAGGGTGATTGTGCCACTGAACTCCAGCACGGGCAACAGAGCAAGACTGTCTCAAAATAAATAAAAAGATAAAAATAAAAAACCAAAGAAATGGAACAATTACCACCACATTGAGGACATTTTAAGATAGCCAATGCTATTTACATGTTTCAGATCCACTAAGTGACTTCTGATCTGGGTTTCACTCTGCTGTACCCTCAACAGTCACCAGAGTCCCTTGGCTTTTCAGTTTTACACTGTGTTGCTCTTCTCTGCACCATTTTTAAATTAAGAATTTATTGGGCATGAGGCCGGGCATAGTAGCTCACACCTGTAAATCCCAGCACTTTGGGAGGCCAAGGTGGGAAGATCACATGAGATCAGGAGTTCAAGGCCAGCCTGGCCAAAATGGTTAAACTCTGTCTCTACTAAAAATAAAAAATTAGCTGGGTGTGGTGGTGGGCTCCTGCAATCCCAGCTACTTGGGAGGCTGAGGCAGGAGAATCGTTTGAACCCTGAGGGCAGAGGTTGCAGTGAGCCAAGTTTGCACCACTGCACTCCACCCATCTGGGCAACAGAGCAAGACCCTGTCTCAGAAAAAACAAAAAAAAGAAAAAAGAAAAAAAGAAAAGCAAAAGAATTTATTGGGTGCTACTATATTTAGCTAGGAGCTGGAGAAATATACAAAGAGGAATGGAATCTACCCTTAAGGAACTATAGTTTTTCTTGGACTATAAGACATTTGCAGGTGAACAGCTACCTGACACAGGATGTTATTGTCAGGAAGAGATCACCATTGACAATTGCTTCCTCTTAAAATTAGAATAAAAGGACCAGATTATGGAATATAAAAAAGGCACTTTTAAAAGTCGATGAAAATAATACATAGGTGAACAAATTACAATGTATTTTTCTTTTTAGCAACTGCACTCTACCTACAGACTATTTTATGTCCAGGGAACTTGATTAAACTGGCTTTACCCATTGATGGAATCTGCCGTACTCTGGTGCCCCCTACAGGCAGTCTACCGGTAGGCTGAGGAGAAAAAAACAAATCCAGAGATTTTAACCACAACTGGAGCAACTATACTTTTGCTTAACAAATCACTTTTTTTTTCAATACGAATTTCTGATCTGGGTTTGTTAAACTAGAATTTGTGTAAAGTACATATTTTCCAAGCAGAGTAGGGTTGAGCAGAAGAAAATATGGTCAGCATTAAAGAATATGTGTTCTTCTAAATGCACTTGGGCAGATATTATATGTTTAAATACAATTCCACATATGATATAATTTTTTATATTTACATAATTTATGAAATTAAAATTTTTATAATACATTCTAAAATATAGCAAAAGTTACTCGTTAAATGAATAAATGAATGTATAAATTGCCATACTTTGGTGTTCAATTAGATAAATTGATCTTTCTTTTTTTAATTCCCTTTTTGGAGGCCCTTCCATCACAGAGACTTTTAAAGCAGTTGTTGAACTTAGTCAATGTTCATAGAGGGATGGAGAGGAAACAGGATTGTGGTATAATTTTTCTCTAGGAAAATGTATACAGTTCTTTGCAAATGACTATTTACTTTTAAATCTGGTTGAAAGCTGCTTTTGCCCTCAGAGACTTCCTTTAATGGAATAATACATAATGCTCATATTAATTTTCAGCGAAGTGATTTCATTTTCTGGAATTAAAAAGAGCCTCAAATTCATTAGCTGGTTTGAAATTTCAGGATCCCAGATGTACTCTGCTTTAAATCAAGAAAACCTCTCAGGCTTCTTTCTGGAGAGAAAGTAAAACTTACAAATACCTATGGCATAATAATGTCACCAACTGCAACTTTGTTATGTATCGAAGACATTAAACTTGGTTTCCCAAGGTGGTGGGAAAATCCTTGTTTTGGCTTACTAAGTATTCTGGTTAGTAGAAAGTTATTACATTAAACACATATGGTTTACCAATTATTTTCAAAGAATCAGAGCACAACAAATAAAATTGGTAGTATATTAAGTGTAATTAATTTTTTTGATGACTGTAGAATTCACTTTAGCACCTTTTATTGCCCTGGTAATCATTGTGAACATTAAAATACCAGTCTAGGAGGTTGTACTGAAGGCGCAATTGGGAGTTTTGGTGATATGAGATTTAGCAGTTGAAGTCAGCTATTCTAGAAAGGGACAATTATAAATAAAGTTGTTTATAAGAGTTTTTATATTAACCATAATGACTGCTATAAGGCTATACCTAAGAAATATTTAAAATAAGGTATTTCTCACTGCTTCCTACTGTTTGCATGTGTGTGTGTGTGTGTGTGTGTGTGTGTGTGTGTGTGAAGCTGCATCTAATTTTTGATGGTAAATGTTTAATCCTAGGAAGAGGAAGGGCGACTTTCTTTTTTTCTTTACAAAGAGGGGTAGAGGCTACACATGGTGGCTTATGCCTGTAATCCCAGCACTTTGGGAGGCTGAGAAGGGCAGATCATGTGAAATCAGGTTCAAGACTGTCCTGGCCAGTGTAGTGAAACTCGGTTTCTACTAAAATACAAAAACAAACTGGGTGTGGTGGTGTGAGCATTTAGTCCCAGCTACTCCGGAGGCTCGGGCAGGGTAATTGCTTGAGTCGGGAGGCAGAGGTTGCAGTGAGCCAAGATCATACCACTGCACTCCAGTCTGGGCAACAGAGTAAGGCTCTGTCTCAAAAAAAAAAAAAAAAGGGGGTAGAAGGAGAGAGAACTATACTGATATGATTTGAATATATGCATGAAATCTCATGTTGAATGGTGATCCCTAGTGTTGGAGGCATGGCCTGGTGGGAGGTGTTTGGGTAACGGGGGCAGATCACATCAAGTCTTGTTGCCATGAGTGGGTTCTCAGGAGATCTGATTGTTTAGAAATGTATTCGTACTTTCCTGCACTCTCTCTCTCTCCCTCTCCCCTGCACTCCCTCTCACCACATGGGATACCTGCCGCTTCACCTTCTGCCATAATTGTAAACTACCTGAGGTCTCCCGGAAGCCAAACAGATGCCAGCACCATGCTTCCTGTACAGCTTGCAGAACCATGAGCCAATTAAACCTCTTCTATTTATAAATTACCCAGCCTCAGATATTTCTTTATAGCAATGCAAGAATGGCCTATTGTATATACCTAATCAGACAGTATTCATTTTTTAACAACTTGCCTTTGTCAAGTATTTGTAAAGTATTCAACCTTAGTTCATACTGAAATAACTTTTGCCACTCATTATTTGGATTACATAATATTTAATTAAAATACAAAATTACAGTAACAAATACAAATGGCATAAACATGTTTGAGACCAGACACAAGGGATTCTTAGTAAAAATCCCACGGAGCTTGAGGGAACAGTAGAACTGCGGCTCCCTGGAGGCCTCCTGCAGGGAGTTTGCAGCATAAATCCTTGACCTTAACTAAAATATAAGCTAGACTTACCAAGGGGACACTACCTTAAGAGAACAAAGTTAGCCTCAGAATTTCTGACATTAGCATCAGGTGGCTACATAAAGCTGTATTGCAATGATTTCAAGATCTTTTTTTTTTTTTTGAGACAGAGTCTCACTCTGTCACCCAGGCTGGAGTGTAGTGGCATGATCTCAGCTCACTGCAGCCTCCGCTTCCCAGACGCAAGCGATTCCCATGCCTCAGCCTCCTCAGTAGCTGGGGCTAAGGTGTGTGCCACCAGGCCTAGATAATTTCTATTTTTTAGTAGACAGGGTTTTATCATGTTGGCCAGGCTGGTCTCCAACTCCTAGCTTCAAGTGATCTGCCCACCTCGGTCTCCCAAAGTGCACATGAGCCACCGCACCTGGCCAGTTTCAGGATCTTTTAAAACTCTTAGCTATCACTTCCATTTTTAGAAATATGTAAGATTCTGTGTATAAAGTCATTCTCCAAAATTGTCTATTTTCACTCGAGCTTTTTCACTTATTTCCTACCCAGTTTTGGCCACTACATGTTTAGAAATGAATCTGTGACTAAGAGATAATTTCAAAATGGGAATTTAGCTGTGGATTTGTGAGGGCTTGAACATTTACTAATTCATTCACGCACCCAATAAAAACCTCCTGAGCACCTGTAACAGACCCAGACCTCTTCTGGATACTGCAGATGGAACAAAGAAAGCAGGCCGAGTTCCTCCCCTCCTGGGGCTGACGTCCTAGTGAGGAAGAGTGAAGGCAAACACATCAACAAGTAAATAGCATATCGGATGGTGACACGTGCTGTGGAGAAAAATGAAGCGGGGTGAAATGAATCAGAAAGGTCAGGGGTTGAGCACAGACCTTAAGAAACGAGGGACCTAGCATGTGGGTATTGACGAAGAAGAGCAAATGGAGTGTACAGCCAGAACAGGGAACCGAGGCAGGCACAGGCCTGGTGTGTGTGAGGACCAGCCTGGGCTACAGCAGAGGGAGCAAGAGGGAAGGTAGCTGGAGATGCAGTCAGGAGGAAGGTGGGGCGTGCGGGGGCGTGCAGGGGCATGCAGGGGCGTGCAGGGGCATGCGGGGGCGTGCGGGGGCGTGCAGGGGCGTGCGGGCCTCTAAGACCTCTGGCTTTCCCTTAGAGTAAGGTGGGGAGCCTTTGCGCGGTTTCAAGCAAGGAGTGACATGTTCTGACTTGTGGTTTAAAAGGATCATTGACTGGTATGTTGAGAATACATTTGGAGTGGGGGGGAGGGAGGGTAAGAATCAGGGAGACCTGCCAGGGCTGGTATAAAATGGTCTCGATTCATTGCTCAAAACGCTGTATTCTAAACCCACACCTCAGTAGTGTTTTGCTTCTTCAGATGAGATCACTGTGATATTCTGTAAACACGGAGATCCGCAGGTGTTGGCACCTTTCCTCCTTTCCCCGGCTCCCCGTCTGCCCCTGCTGATCACAGAGGGCTGAAGGGCTCCCACGCAGACCGATTTCAGAGCCCAGATTCTGTGCACTGAGCTACGACGGACAGGGAAGAGAAGAGCCAGAGCAAAGGGAACTTCATGAACGGATAGTGCTTATTTGAGAGGAAGGAACAAATGACAGATTCACAGTTTCCCTGGAAAATAAGTTTTGAATCTGCTTGGGCAGTACTCACGTGCTCCCCTAATCACAGATGAGCCTCCGGGAGGGCGGAGTTACAAATGTTTACATAGAGAAGATGGGTTGTGTAGGCTGTGACAGGCCTGGCCTTGGCCAGGAAGACCAGAGCGACCTGGAGAAAGACCTGAGAGAGACAAGCAGGGCACGTCACTGCGAACTTCGTGGTGGTTAACAAGCCTCGCTTCCTTGTATGTGTGTGTGTGTCTGAGAAACGACCTAGAAGTCTAGTTTAGAATTTCCTGAAGTCTGGAAGAAGCTGTCTGGTATCTTTAAGTGATGTCTGGTGGGTGGCAACTGTGGCTAAGTGGCAAAACCAATGAGAGTCGCTGTCTGAGATACTGCCTGGTTTTTCTCAGCACATTGTGCCTTTATAGAACGAAGCAGCCTTCACAAACACTCGCTAAGTGAAGATGTAGGCTGCAGAAGGTGTACCTTTCAAACAACTATCTCTACCCTTCCTCAAATCCTGGTAGAATACAAGTGTTATAGATAATAATCAATAAAATGCCCTGTAATTATATTCTAGCTGTTTTTGTCATGTATTGATGTGACTATTCAGGAAAACAAACTGACTGATATACTTCTAATCACTTTTTTTCTATAGATAAACCAACACACGGCTTACAGAGTGGAATCATCCCATGTGGATAAATGTATTTGTGTTAGTCAATTTGCATAACTATAACGAAATACCTGAGACTGGATAATTTGTTTTTTCTTTAAAAGTGGTTTAATTGGCTCATGGTTCTGCAAGGTGTACAGGCAGCATGGTGCAAGCATCTGCTTCTGTTGAGGGCCTCAGGAAGTTTACAGTCATGGCAGAAGGTGAAGGGGGGCAGGTGTGTCACATGGCAGGAGTGGATGCAGGTCCCAGGCTTTTAAACAGGAAGTCGTGTGAACTAACTGAGCAAAAACTCATTTATCCATAAAAAGACAGTGCTAAGCCATTCATGAAGGCTCCGCCCCCATGATTCAATCATCTTCCACCAGGTCCTGCCTCCAACATTGGGAATCACATTTCAACATGAGATTTGGAGGGGACAGACATCCACAAAATGCTAGTATTTAAATGTAGAACCCCAAGTAGCTTAAATGGTTGACAGATGACAAAAGTGTAACTTCCACAGTAAGACAGGGAAGTTCAGGTTCTTCCCCAGCTCCTGTATTATCTAAGTGTAGGTTCTTGAACATTTGTGTTTGAGATAATGTAATATTTATTGAGTGTTTAGCCCAAGCCAGGTACAGTTCTAAATTCTTTATATATATCAACTCATTTAATCCTCACAACAGCTTAGTTGGGTGTGATTATTATTCCAGCTTTCCAGATGAGGAAACCAAGGCACAGAAAGCCGCAGTGACCTGCTCAGATGTGGTGGCATCCCTGAGGCCACCCCTGGATTCATGATTTGCTAGGAGGACTCGCAGGACTCAGCACACAGTTGTACTCATGGCTATGATTTATTAGTGACGGATACAAAGCAAAGTAAGCAAAGGGAAAAGGCGCAGGGGGAGAAGTTCTGGGGAAGCCAGGCATGTGCTTCCCAGGGCAGTCATGCAGGACACATTTAATTTCCTCAGCCATGAGTGGTGATGACATGTGAAAAGGTGGCTATCAGGGAAGCTCACTTGAGACTCAGCACCCAGGGTTTTCATTCGGGGCTGGTCATGTAGGCACCCTCTGCCCAAATGTCAAAATTCCACACTCCCAGAAGGAAAGGTGTTGAGCAGAAGTCATATTGTTTATACAAACCTTTAGGCATAGTGATCAACTCTTCTTATTTCTGAAAGTGGAGAGGTCTTTCCTGGGCTCCAAGTTCCTCGTTGCCAGCCATGGCTTAATCTTGCAAGGAGGCCTTTCTAAGGATAGAAGTCAGACCTTATATGTCAAATCCTTTCTGCACATGTGTCTGCTGAGAGGAAGAGCTGGGATCTACCCACAGATAGCTTCTGGACGTCAAACACAGAACAACTTGCCTATCTGAGATGTCCAGCAGACAGAGTCAGGAGTACAGAATTCAGGGGAGAGGTGCAGGTTGGAGACAGCAGCATGGGAGTCACAGGCCTACAGTGACATTGAAAGCTGTGAGATTGGGTAGGTTCATGTAGGAAGTGAATGTAGGCCGAGAATAACAGAGATCAGAGGATGGTGCCCTGGGTTCCTCCAACATCCCGAAGTCAGGTCTATGAGGATGAATCTCAACGAATACCAAGAAGCAGAGGCCGGTAAGCTCAGAGAAGAGCTGAAAGAAAGTTATAACCTACAAGCCAAGCGAAATAAATGTTTCAAGCAGGCAGAGAGGAACACCAGATGCTTCTGGTAGATTCAACAAAGAGGAAACCATGAGCTGACCATGGAGCATAGCAACTTGCAGGTGGCTGACTTTGACAAGAACTGTTTCAAAGTGGATTGCTCTGGAAAATACCCGACTCTAGTGGGTTCAAGAGAGCATGAGAAGAGGGGAAGTGGAGATCACAGAGTGTTAAAAATCCGTTTGGGGAGTTTTGCTGTAAAAGGAAGAAGGGAAATGGGGTAATAGCTGGAGGCAAAAGTGAGTTTCAGAAGGGGGTGCGTGTGTGACTTGGGAAGACTGTGCAACATGTGTGTATGGTGATGGGACTGATCCAAGAGGTGGGGGCATTAATAGTGCATTCAATACAGAGATCATGGTGTTCTCCAGAGGTGGAAAGGGAGGGACAGGTACAAGTGGGCTTTAGATTCATTCTCTCATGCCAGGAACAGTGGCTCACGCCTATAATCCCAGCTACCAGGTGAGAGGATCACTTGAACTCAGTCTGGGCAACATAGTGAGACCCTGTTTCAAAGAAACAAATTATTAGTTCACGCACTATCCATCCAGAGTAATAGAGGAAAGGCAAGTTATTTGGACACAGATGCAGGTGGAGGTGGCAGTGTGTGAAATTTCTGGCTACTTCATCTTTCATATTGCTGAAATGAGAAGCAGTACCGTCAGCTGAGGGCAAGGAAGGGGAGAATGTGATGGAAGACTGGAGAGAGAGAAGGAGCTGTAGAACCGTCATTTAAAAGGGCAGAAAAGTGAGCTGATCAGGGAAATAAGTTAGAATTGCCTGAGCTCCTCCAGGGGCTAAGAGAACCTTAGGCACTGGCTCTCAAGAATTTAAAATAAGGCCAGTTGTCCATGGTTGGGTGGTTTTTCTGGCCATGTGCAGCTGCAGAGATGTAGGCACAGAGTGACAGAGAGTTGATTTAACCAGGATTGGGTTTTGCCAGACAAGGGTGAGGAAGAGAGAAAGTGGCATGGACGTTGAGGGTAGATGCAAGGGAGTTTATCTAAAGCAGAGGGGCAGAGTGGTGTGGGTCAAAGCTTTGATTTTTCCTGAAAGGTGGTGTCTTAGAAAGGTTGATACTGGGCTGGGTGCGGTGGCTCACACCTGTAATTCCAGCACTTTGGGAGACTGAGTCAGGTGGATCAAGAGGTCAGGAGTTTGAGACCAGCCTGGCCAAGATGGTGAAACCCCGTCTCTACTAAAAATACAAAAATTAGCCAGGCATGGGCGTGGGCACCTGTAATCCCAGCTGCTTGGGAGGCTGAGGCAGGAGAATCGCTTTAACCCGGGAGTTAGAGGTTGCAGTGAGCTGAGATTGTGCCACTGCACTCCAGCCTGCGTGACAGAGCAAGATTCCAGCTCAGGAAAAAAAAAAAAGAAAAAGAAAGATTGATACTGGAGTGCCTCAAAAGTGACTTCTCTTAAATGTACGGTGCATGATAAATGCAACACAAATGAACACGCCA